>PVIJ01002998.1:0-145275 GCA_004024925.1 Scalopus aquaticus | reverse complement strand
CATGTGTTTATCTTCTTTGAATGCTGAATAGTATTCCATTGTGTATATGTACCACATCTTCTTGATCCAATCATCTATTTTTGGACATCTGGGTTGCTTCCATACCTTTGCTATTGTGAACAGTGCCGCAATGAACATATGGGTGCATGTATCCTTTTGGATTAGTGTTTTTGTGTCCTTTGGGTAGATTCCCAAAAGTGGTATTGCTGGGTCGTATGGAAGCTCCATGTTGAGCAGTTTGAGGAATCACCATATAGTTTTCTATAGTGGTTGGACCAGTTCACATTCCCACCAGCAGTGTAGATTTACTTACTCAACTAGTCTCCTCTTAGTGGCTTTTAGGTTGCTTACAGATTTTGATACCATAAATAATAATAAATGTCCTGTGTTTAGCTTTTTGTTTTTGTGCAACTTTCTCAGGCTAATTTCTAGAAATAGACTAGCTTGATACAATGGTGTATGCATTGTACATTTTGATACAACAGGCTAATTCCTTATAGAAATGTTATGTCAATTTATTTCCCCACTAACAATGGACTTAAGGACATGTGTTTTATCAATTTTGTTGGGTTTTATCAATTACTGGTTTTAGATACGGGTTTTGTAGACCGCTTCAGTTTTTTTTCAGTTTGAGTATTTTTCTTTCAATAAGTGAGTTTATCTTGTTCATGTTTATTTTTTCAATTATTTGTGTGTAGTTTTAGTCATCTTATTTTGTGCTCTATGTTTCCTTAACATGTCTTTATTTTCTTTCTTTCCGTAGATACTCTGTGGTTTTTGGTAATTCTCTGCCTGTTTTTAGTTCTGTAAGTGGCATCAGTGTCTTTCATTATATACTTAGGATACTTTTTCTCAAATAGTACAATATTTACCGCTCTCTACTAATAGATGACATTTATTGTCTGTTTACTATCCCTTCTTAACAGTCCTATGAGGTAGGTTGTGGTGTGTTTTCTTTCCTTCCTCCAGCTTGCCCACATCTCCAGGCCTGGGCTATCTAATCTCAGTGCTTCGTGTACCCTTAAAATTACTCTGGAAAGAAAAATCAGACCCTGGTAAGCTCTGAGCTCAAATAGCTTCCCAGCCCAGTTGTACAGTTGTGATTATTTCTGTGTAGAACCATTAAACATCCCTCCCGCCCTCACTACCACCTTCACTATCTAGTGTATCTTGAAGGTATTAATTTTTAACCAGTTGAAGCTACTTTGCTGTGCACTTCACTTTCACATAAATGATCTTATTGGATCCTCACAGCAAGCCTATAAAATAACCTTGAGTCTCTTTCTTCTTTTAAAGAGTAAGTGCGCTTTGTCTTTGTGCTCAGTATTTCGGGTGTTCTCAATTAGTATCCTTTTACTGATTAGTCTCCCATTAAAAATATAATAATAAAACTACCAAAACCAAGGTGATCCAAACGCCAAATTAAAATCCTTCAGGCCCTTACCAAAGAATATACTTTTAACTAAATGCTTCTTAGCTCTTATCTCTCTGTTGAAAAAAGTTGTATTTTTGGAAAGCTGCTTGAAGTGTGGAGAAGTCCATCCATCTCTCTTCATAAGTAGTTTCTACAGAGACTGCTTGGATGTTGTGCAGGGTGTTAATAGATGTTATAGGAAAATGAGTATAGGCAACTAGTGATGGGAAGCACCGAGTTAAAATTGCTCACACAAATTGCTCAGAGTTGCCTTTAATAGACTGTAGTCTAGGATACTAGTGTTCTCTAGAACAGAGTTTGGGAAAAACTGATGAGTGAGAAACAGTTTTCCTTCAAAAAACCTACTAGTAGTAAAAAGGAAGGAAATCCTGTCATTTGCAACAAATGGATGGATGTTGAGGGCATTACACTAAGTGAAATAAGTCAAAGACCGAAAGAAAAATGCTGAATGATCCCATTATTATGTGCAGTATAAAACAACAAAAAACCACCACCCTGAAATGCATAGAATCAGAGAACAGAAGGGTGGTTTCCAGTGGCAGGGCCGTGGAGTGGGAGAAATAGGTGACAGTGATCAAATCGTAGCAACTTCCAGCTATAAGATAATTAAGTCCTGGGAATGTAATAAATGTGACTACATTCAAACAATATTATATAGTTAAAGGTTGAAAGGAGAGTAGATGTTAAAAGCTCTTATTACAAGAAAATAATTTTGTAACTATGTGGTGATGGATGTTAATTAAACTTATTGTGGTGATCATTTATGTATACATACATCTCAAACCATTATGTTGTATACGCCTGCAAATAATATACCATTACATGTTAATATATTTCCGAATTTTTAAAAAACACACTAGTCATTAATGGAAGGAAATAAGCTCTGGATTGCTTAGTAAAAAGCAGTTTTTTTAGAGAGATAAAAATAAAGAATATTTTGAGAGAAACTTTTCACTCATTTGCTTGCAAAGTTAAGATCAGAAAACGCTATTCAACTGAGAGTGAAACAGTATTTCTGGGTGTTTACTCAGCGTTGGCTATTTCATATATTCTATCTCAGATAATCCCTTCAGTTCTAGGGTGGACACTTCACAGGTAAGGAGAATGAACCTTGAAAGGGAATAAATTTTGTTTAAGTTTCCCAATGCTCGGAAGTGAGGAACGAGGACTTGAATCCCAGTCTATCTAATCTGAAGCCTGTGCTCTTTCTTCTCTATCACTGCTCAAATAATTTAAAAATATTTTCCAACATTCACAATTAGGAAAAATATATAGAAGCATGTCAGGAAAGAATATGAAAAAGTAAAGAGACAGAAAAAGAACAAGAGAGGGACAGGCAGATGGAGGAACAAGAAAGTCCTTGGTTCATCTGTTTTAAGATGAACACAGAGTTGTACAAAGAAAGAAAGACTTGGTGATAGATATGTCATTTTTTAAAATTCAAACACATTTCCTAGAATTTCTTACATAGAGACAGATGTCACAAGATTTTGCATAAAGATATCCCTCTTTTAAAAATCCAAATCCTTACCCAAGGGGAATACAAAATGTAAAATATATAGAAAACAATAAAAAGAAAAAAAATCCAAATCTTTGAGTTAACAGTTTCAAACAAACATATATAAAAGCATTGGTTAAAATATTTTTATTTCTATCTCAGTCTTTGATTGTCTGGAAATGTCCTGAGTAAATGCAGAAGAGTATGATATTCTAACTCATATCTCCTTAGCACTTTGTAGATGATATTCCAGTCTTCCAGCTATTGTTGCTCTTTAGAAGTTTGCAATAAATTTGGTAAATATATCATGCCTTTGAAAATAAGTTTTATCACCTCTCTCGCAGTTTCAAATTTTTTCTCTTTGATGTTCTGCTATTTCATAACAATGTGCCAAGTGAGGGTGTATTGTCACTTTTCCCACTTGGTTGGTATGCTTCTTCAATTGAAAAACAAAACAAAACCAAACCCAAATCTTTAAAATTTCATCCATATTTCTCTGAATATTGTTTCTCCCCATTTTCTTTATTTGTAACTCTTACTAGGCATGTGTGAGGTTTCCTCATTTTATCTCCCATGTCTCTGATATAATTTTTAAAACTCTCTTTATCCTTGCACTATTTTGGGTGGTTTCTTTTTATAACCAGCTTCTAATTCATTGATTTCTTTTCAGCTAAATCTAACATGTTGTGTAATCTGCCCAAGTGTTTTTCTCAGTGATTATATTTTTTGTTTCTGAAATTTATAGTTGGTTCTTTTTACCATATTGTTTCTTTTTCATATAGTATCTGTTTTTTTAAAAAGGTCTTAAATTTTTTTGATTTAATCTTTAAAAATTTAAGTAAATTAGTTAAAAATCTCTTCAGATTATTCTATTATCTTGAGTTTGGGGAGTACATCTTTTCCTATTGTTTCTCCCTCCCACTCTTTCAATATCCTTCTTAGTGGTATATTTCCTCATGGGATTTGTAATTTCTGATCTTAAGCCTATCTGCAGCAGGGTGTTTTCCCATAGATTTCTGTGTCTATGGATTTTGAAGGTGTTTCTAACATGTCAGTTCCCTAGTTTTTGCTTCTAAGACCCTGCAGGTTTCACTAGTTATGGAAAAGGTTTTATGTTGAATTTTTAATTCAAAATATCTGTATCAGATGCAGTTGTGTGTGTGTGTGTGTGTGTGTGTGTGTGTGTGTGTGTGTGTGTCTTGGGGAGATGTGTGTGTGTGAATGATCTACCTAGGAGTATATGAGTAAATTAGTCCTTTCCTTTAGTATTATGTATGCATAGAATTAGTAGATTGGAGTTCGAGGCTTTAAAATCCATCCATTTTTGATAATGCTGTTTTCAA
Organism: Scalopus aquaticus; assembly: GCA_004024925.1. Taxonomy (NCBI): domain Eukaryota; kingdom Metazoa; phylum Chordata; class Mammalia; order Eulipotyphla; family Talpidae; genus Scalopus; species Scalopus aquaticus. The sequence continues at coordinate 140,999 of PVIJ01002998.1, read as the reverse complement.
TTCCATATTTTCATTTCAAAGCAATAAATATTGAGTTCTTCCATTTATTTATGTTCTTGTAAAAAGTAGTTTGTTGTTTTAAATTAAATCAACAGGTAAATACTTAGGTATTTTTTCATGCGTTTTCTATTAGCTGTTGCTGTTTTCTCCTCTAGGATGTTGTCAGTGAGGTTTGAATAATAGACTTCTTGTCTATAATTTACAGACTTGATTGGAATGCACTGTGAATTACCCTTGCAAGACCTTGATGATTCACTACTTGTTGGGGAATTGGAAACTGTTGATTCATGTTTTGCCCCAGGAGTTGTTGCTTCTCTCTACTAAAGTGCATTATACAGCTGGGTTTGGGCTTCCACTCAGCCTTCTTTAAAAAAAAAAAGAAATCAGGGTACATAGAAATCTTCATCAGATCTACAGAGTATTTCTACATCTTTCCTGCCCATGTTACCCATGTAGATCAATTAAACTCCCTGAGTTGAGACATTTGTCTGTTATGAGAATTTGTTGAGACTTGCGCTTCCAAGAAGGGCATCACTAGTCTCATGTGACTCTTAAGCACTTGGTATGAGGTCAGTTCAAATTGAGAGGCATTATAAGAACAAAAAACACGATACAGAAAAATGTAAAATGTGTCATTAATAATTACATTGATTACATGTTGAAATGACAAGGTTTTAGATCTATATTGGGATAAATGAATTATCTTATTAATTTCACCTCTTGTTTTTTACTTTGTTAAAAAGTGTGGCTTCTAGAGAAATTTAAATTATGTATGTGGCTAGCATTATATTTCCGTTGGAAAGCACTGCTCTAGAGAGTCCTTAGTACAAGAAAACTCAGACATATTCTATCAAGAACTTTCAGTTTGTCATTCTTTTCTTGTACTCCCATTTACCTTTTTCTTTCTTTCTTTCTTTTTTTAACAACCATTGTGGTGTTTGGTTAATACTGTACTACCACAATGCAGGCAACTGTAAAGGAGGTTCCATCTCATTCAGCATGTGAGATGAAAATTGGTTGTAGTCAAAATTACCCTTGAAAATTCCTTGGGAAGGCCTCAAGCTGTTCCTGCCATACCATCTTTTATTAAGTCCTACCCAAACAAATTTTCTCTAGTATTTGGACTATTTCTTCATTGAGGCCAGATGCAGTAGTTGGTTTGTGTTTGGTTTCATGTTATAGCAATATAAAAATCCACAATTACTCTCAGCGTAGAGAGACACCTGCCTAAGAGAAGCAGAAGGGAACTGGAATCCCTAAAGGAGCTCTAGGTTTACATTTTTTGCTTACTTGTCAAAGAAGAGGGACATGCCTACTTTATTTTGCTCTCTTATCTGTATCAAATTTTCTGTTTTTTATTTTCATGTTTGCTAACTCTTACAGTTAAATTTGCAAGCTTTATCATGCAAAGATCTCTCTCTTCTCCAGTTCTAATATTCTGTGGATCTATAATTCTAAATGTCCATAAAAAACCATTGAAAGGTCACACAACAATGCACCTGTACTTACTGCTATTAAACTGAACCCTTAAAATTATTAAAATGATAATTTTTCCATTATATTTATTTTACTACAAATAAAAAGGCAGTCATAATGAAGCATAATTACATTTGGTGTGGTAAGGATGTGGAAGTTGGGAGTGAGACAGAATTAGTAAGCATAAAGGTCATAGGTTGGGTTTTCCAGTAAGTTGACTGTGAGACTCAGTTTAGCATTGAGGATGTTTATTTTTTAAAATTCATGTAGAATAAATAGCTATGGAAAGGAGAGGTGGGAAGCAGGAGTGAGTATAGAGAAACAGTGAGCTGTGATGCAGATGCAACAACAGCCTCAAATCAGTCCCATTGGGAACTCTGGAACAAAATGGCCCTACAGAGTTGAACCAGTGCTGAGGTACTGAATGGGCAGGCCTTTGTCCCCTAATTACAATAATATGGGCTGGCCCTGGGGGGATTGTAACCATGGCTGAGGGGGCTCTTTGCAGCAAAAGCAAGTCATGAAAGGGCTGACAGCTGAAAGCTATCAGCCCTCCCACAGCTAGGGCAAAAATCCTTGAAAGGAGATTGGCACAGTACATTAAGATGTCACCACATAACTTTTCTTTTTTTATTGCTACCCAGGCTCTATTTCACCCTTCAGAACTGTACCTTGAATTTTTTTGAGGAATTGCTTCTATAGCAGGGCCTCCTGCTGTAGTCAGGTAAAAGGACATATGGTAAACTATATGTTCTGCCCTCCCTCTGAAATTAGAGGTCAATTGAGATCTCTTACTTGAACTTGACTCTTGAACCAAATGATAGAAAAAAAAGGTTGGCATTCATACCCTCCTGTCTCAAGGATCCCTGTTACACCTCTGTCTCCTCAAGCTTCCCATTCACTCTGTGAACTCTTAAATATTCCCCTAGTTATTACTATTATCATTATTATTGAATTGAAGAAACACTGAATTATAACATTATATGTTTGAGGTGTGCGTCATTATAAAGCAGCATGTATGTATACTATACTAAAGTTCACCAATTAAAGTCCATTTCTATCATTCACCATTACAATTGACTCCTTTTACCTGACTTACCTACCCCCACTTGCCCCTTCCCTTCTGGTAATCACTAGTTTGATCTTAGTGTATATAAGTTTATTTTTGTTTTATTCATTCATTTGTTGTTGTTGTTTTGGCTTCTGTATATACCACCTATGAGGGAAATTGTGTGGTGTTTGTCTTTTTCCATCTGACTTAGCATAATATCCTGTAATAATGCCCATTTGTGTTATTGCAAATTGTTGCGTTGGGAGCAAACGCCACACTGATAACACAGGAGTTGTGGAGCAGGCTACAGAATGCAGGATGCTCTCGAGAGCAAGATCCTGGCCTTTTTATTGACAGAAAAGGGTGGGTCAAACTGTATATTGGATTTAGGGAGAGAGTCCAATGATACACACCCGACTCCCACCCATGGCTCTAATCTTCTTAACAGGGTGTTCCGCAAATTAGTCCATGGGGGAAAAGCACATCGGTAACTGGCCCCTTGGCCCGTTACACCTACAGCAAATCATAAGGTTTCACCTTTTTTTTAAATAGATGTGTATATATACTATATCTTCTTTATCTAACATCAGTCCAAGGGTACTTATGCTGTTTCTAGCCCTTGACTATTGTAAATAATGTTGCAATAAACATGAGACTGCATATATATATATATATATATTTATATATATATATTTTGTATGTATATATATACACACAAAAAAATACAAAAATACACACACACACATAATTAGTTTTTTTGTATTTTTTGCGTAAATACCGAGATGTAGGATAAAAGTACTAAATGGAAATTCTTTTTTTAAAGTTTTTGAGGAATCTCCATACTGTTTTTCATCATGGCTTCACCAATTTATATTCCCACCAACAGTGTGCAAAGGTTCCCTTCTCTCCACATTCTCTTCAACACTGTTTTTTATCTTTTGGATAATAGCCATTCTTACAGTTGTGAGGTGTGATAGCTTGTTTTGATTTACGTTTATTTTCCTAATAATGAGAGATGATGAACATCTTTTCATCTTTTTCATTACTTATTGGTCATCTGAGTGTATTCTTTGGTGAAGTGTCTATTTAGATCCTCTGCCCATTTTTAAATTGTTGGTTTTTTTGTTGTTCATATATTAACCCTTTGTTGGATGTATGATGTGCAAATATCTTCTCCCATTGAATAGGCTGTCTATTTTATTGATAATTTCTTTCACTGTGCATAAACCTTTTAGTGTGATGTAGTCCCATATGTTTATGTTTGTTTTTGTTTCCCTTGCTGTTGGATTAAGTCGCCAAAGACATTTCTAAGATCAGTGTCATAGAGTATATGACTTATGTTTTCTTCTATGTGTTGTATGGTTTCAGGTATTACAGCCAAGTCTTTAAACAATTTTTAAATAAGTTTCATGTATTGTATAAATAGTGGCCTAGTTTCATTCTTTTGCATGTCACTGTTCCAGTTTTCCCAAGTCCAATGCCTTCCTAAATGTAAACAGTGAGCTAGAAGAGGAAGAAATTAAGAAAACCATCCCATTTATAATTACGCCAAAAAATGTTAAATACCTATGAATAAACCTAACAGAGGAGGTGAAGGACCTATACAAAGAAAACTGTAAGACATTGTTAGAATAAATAGAAGATACAAAGAAAGGGAAATATATTTCCTGCTCATGGTTTGAAAAAAATCAATATTGTTAAAATGGCCAAGCAATGTACAGATTCAGTGCAATCCCAATAAAAAATTTAATGGCATTCTTCAAAGAAATGAAACAAATATTATTGAAATTTACATGGAATCTCAAAAGATTCTGAATAACCAAAACTATCCTGACCAAAAAGGGGAAAAATGGTAGTGTTACACTTCCAGACTTCAAAGCCACAATATATTTTATATATATATATACATATACATATATATACACAAACACACACACACACTATATATATATATATATGTATACACACACACACACACACACACACACACACTATAAAGCCACAATGATTAAAACCGCAAGTTACTGGAACATAAACCGACACACAGACCAATGGAATAGAGTTGAGAGCCCAGAAGTAAAGCCACACATATATTGGACATCTTATCTATGACAAAGGAGCAAGGAATGTACACTGAAACAAAGACAGCCTCTTCAATAAGTGGCATTGGGAAAATTGGACTACCACATGCAAATTAATGAAACTATACCACTATTTCACACCATACACAAAATTCAACTAAAAATGGATGAAAGATTCGGATATAAAACCTAAAACTATAAAATATGTAGAAGAAAACATAGGCACAACATTCCATGACATAAACTTCAGAGTTATATTTGCAGATTCATCACCAGAAGCAAGGAAAAAATATATATAAACAAATTAGGACTACATTAAACTAAAAAGCTTCTGTACAACTCTAACTAAAATGAAGAGACACCCTACTTGTATGTATGTATTTGCATACCATACATCTGACAAGGGACTAATATCAAAGATATACAGAGAAAACAACTCAACAAAAAGAAAATAAATAACTCAATCAAAAATGGGCAGAACAGCTAAATAGGCACTTTTCCAAAGAAGACATACAGATGGCCAATAGGTACATGAAAAAAGTGTTCATTATCACTTACCATCAGAGAAATGGAAATCAAAAGCACAATGAGGTACCATCTCACACCAGTGAAAATGGCTCATATCAAAAAGACCAGAAATAACAAGTTCTGGGAAGGGTGTGAGGAGAAAGGAACCCTCTTACACTGTTGCTGGGAATGTAGACTGGTCCAGCCCCTCTGGAAAGCTGTGTGGAGATTTCTCAGAAGACTAAAACTGGATATGCTGTATGACCCAGAAATCCCACTCCTATATATCTACCCCCAAAATACAAAGACAGTTGTTCAAAAGAAAACCTGCACTCCCATATTTATTGCAGCACTGTTTACCCTATAACCAAATTATGGAAAGAACCTGAGTGCCCAAAACAGGTGAGTGAATCGAGAAGATACGGTATATATACATAATGGAATACTACTCAGCAATCAACAAAAATAAACTTATGTCATATTCAGCAACATGGATGGAGCTGGAGGGGATTATGCTAAATGAAATAAGCCAGAAGGAGAAAGATAAATATTCGATGATGTCACTTCTCTGTGGCATCAGGGTCAGACAAAAAACAAACAAAGGGTCAAAGACAAACTTTAAAACTAACCCTCGAAAGCAGACCACAGATCTGTGGCTTTCAGAGGAGGAAGGGGAGCCTCCCTGGTGGCACAGGGGTTAAAGTCTCAGTGCTATCAAGCTATCACAAGCCACTGTGGCATGAGTTCGATCCCCAGCCAGGGAGCTGATCCACATGGCACTGCAGACCTCTCCTGTCTTGCCAACTGCTCCCCTTAGCAGTGTATTTCAGTAAATCCCCCTGCTCTGCTGCCACTCTGTCTTGGTGATTCCTCTCACCCCCTGCACCTCTGGCCTACACCCCAGTTTTTCTATGCAAATATAACTAAATAAAATCTTTTTAAAAAAAGGAGGAAGGGGAGGGGCAGGAGCAAAAATGAGGGTGGGAGTGTGGGAGAGCACTGTGGACTATGTTGATGGACTAGGGGTGCTTTGGTGGTGGGAGTGCTATGGTGATTACACCTAAAAGGAAAAATCTTATACTGTCAGAACACTAGCAATGATGTAAAACAATGGTACTCCAATAACAATTCAAAAAATACTATAAATGCAAAATAAAAAGAACTGTTAACATTGGAGCTGGCCAATAATTACCTTAGGATTTAATTTTAGTAAATAAAATTTGTTTTGATAATACTTTTCATGTGTAGGGATACTGATTCAGTCCCTGTTATATGTTATTGGTATGTATATGATAACATGTGAAATTTTACTTGAGTCCTGTTGCATTTACCACAAAAAGGATGGGGGAAAGTGACAAGGGTTCTTCAGTGCTGTAGCTTTTAGACACTTTTCTCTTATTCTCCAAATCTACAAACATTGCCAAATCAGAATGTTTTTTAGTTGCATTATTGATGTCTTTGGCTTCCTTAGACTACAAGTGAAAAAAAACCAAATGAAAAATTGAATGATTACTGCTGAAATATTTACAGATGGAAGGATAATGATGTCTGGGATTTGTTTCAAAATATGTGGGGCAGAGTGGTGGGTACCTGGTGATGTGAATGGGATAGGGTTGGCCACATTTCAGTGTTTTGGTGGGCTGGGTAATGGTATATGGGTTTCATTATTTTCTATTTTGTACATATTTAAAATTTGTCATAGTAAAACATCTTTAAAAAGTTAAAGTAAACGTGCATAAAATATGTATGCATAAGGACGGAGAGAACACAGAATAATGAAAATTATGTTGATAGAGTTGAATTATGAATAAATTCTTTTTAAAAAATTTTATTTGATATTATTCTAATTTTGTCATTCCATAAGTAAGAATTCTAAGGAAAGGAAAAAAAATACAAAAACACTTCTAAGATAAGGACCAGTGCTGTGCTGGAGTTGACTTGTGTGAGATTGAGAAGGTGGAATGTTAAATGTTCAGAATCCTGGTTAACATCATGAGGGTTAACATAATGTAGGTACAGGTGAGAATACTTTTACCTTGGCTATCAGCACATACTAGAAATCAGTACTCCCAGCACTGTTGTTAAATGTTTACATTTAACAGCACATACTAGAAATCAGTACTCCCAGCACTGTTGTTAAATGTTAGTCTAATGGTAAGGACTATTTATACTTTCTAACCAAAAGATTCTGAAATGAATGGGTAGGTACTTTGTTTATTATGTACATATTTAACAAGCTACTATTATGGGCAGGTACTTTCAGTGATACAAAAATTATTTAAAGAAAGGGAGGGTATCATATATGATACTTATGGAATTATATTTATTTGTGAAATATATATGAATGAAAGATTACAAAGCAAATTGGCAACTGTGGGGGGACAGATGCTCAGTCAGCTCTAATGACTGTAGTTAACTGATGACCTCCAGATGTTGTTGTGTTTAGGGTCTACTTCTAAGTGTACACTGAGTTATAACTTTATAGTGTGAATTTTATGAAAATTATATTTCAACAACACTTACTTTAAAAAGGAGACAAGACAAAGATGCCAGTCACTAGCTGTTCTTTAATGTTTTTCTGGAAGACCTTGCTAATGCAATGGACAAGAAAAATAAAAGTAAAACTTTTGAAAGAGGTCTTTAAAAATATTATTTGGGGACTTTCATTATCTATGGTGATAACTGCAAGGTGGAAGAAAACAGTATTCAAGATCTCTAAGGGGATGTATACTATTGGGTGTGTCTGTAAACACATACATGCACATATAGAGAGAATAACGTGTCAGAAAAATACTAGATTCAAAATAATAGCAAAATCCTTGAAAGATCTCTGAATAAATTTAATCTAAAATATATAGGACCTTGTCAGAGAAAACTATAAAATTGTATTAAAATACATAAAATTGAATAATAGACATACATGTTCATAGAAAGGAAAGCTCATTATAAAAAAGTCAGTTCTTCACAAACTAATCTATAATTGCAATGCAAGTCTAAACAAATCCCAGTAGATTTTTTGAAATTTCTCAATTGTTTCTAAAGTTTATCTGAAAAACACAAATGCAAGATAAGCCAAGAAAATTTTGAAATGAAAGAATTATTAGAAGCAACTGGCACATGAGTAGAAAATATAGCAATTGAACTAAATAGAAAGTTCTAAAGTAGATTGAGGTACTTAAATTAGTGTGGGAATTTAAGATATAAAAGATGATGTTTCAAAACAGTGGGGAAAAATTATTCAACAAATGATGTATGGCAACCACACATTCATGAGAAAAAACTAAAAATAAAATTTTATGTGAAAAATACCCCATTAAAATATAGATAATAAACTAGTGGCCATATTCACAAGATATTTGATTGACAAGGATTCAGTATCCCTAATTATATAAAGAACTGACATTAAGTATTAGGTAAATGAGGATTACCCTGGTAGAAAAATGGACAAAGATTTCAACAGGCAATTCACCAAAAAAAAAAAAAGAAAAAGAAAAGAAAAATGAAGTAAAAATGGCTAATAAACAAAAAAAAATCTCAACTTGCTCAAGAACTCCCAATTACAATAAAATATTTTTATATATTAGCAAAAATGAAAGTGATAAACAATACTTTTTCAAAGAATATAGAAAATCCGTCCTTCTCACTAATTACTGGGAATAAAAATTGATACAGGCATAGGTAAGGCTTTTCTTCCAGAAGTGTATTCAAAGGAAATAAATATGCAGAAGGATGTCTACTACAGTGTGTTTATAGTATCAAAACAATGAGAAGACACTCAGTGTCAGTAGCAGATTGATTGAATAAACTATGGCTGATCCATACGCTAAAAGAGTTTAAACTAGGTCTATATTTGTGAATATTGAAAGAAGTTAGAGAAAAAATTGGGTATCTTAATAGTACTATAGGATTTCACTTATGTAAAAATGAAAAACACATCTTCATTTGTATATTGAGGAGTCTAAAAGAATATATCAAACTTTAATTCTATTCGAGGATAAAAGGACATGACATCAGCTGTTATATTTTCAGTTGCAAGTCATAGAAAATTAGATGCAAATGTGCCTAAATAATAAGTGGAGTATATTGGTCAAGTAACTAGAATGCTTAGAGGTAAAGTGGGCTTTGGTGAAGGGAGTTATGACTTAATGGCTATAAAGAGTTTCTTTTTGTTACAATCAAAGAATTCTGGAGATTGGTTGTACAGCAGTGTGAATGTACGCTTAAAATGGTTAACATGGTAAAATTTATATATGTAGTTTATATATATTTTTACTATTAGTTTAGTTTATTTATATAGCTAAAAAATATATCACATTAAAAAAGGTAAGAGCCTCCTCTTACCATATTATCTATATTTTAAAGAGATATTTTTCATATAAAAGTTTTATTTTTAGTTTTTCTCATGAATATGTGGTTGCCATACATTATTGAATAATTTTTCCCCACTGTTTTGAAATGTCATCTGGCTCCTCAGCTGGTGGGAGGGTTATTGGTACGCTCAGGACCATGAACTTCACTCAGACCTAGCTAAGGAGAGGTGTCTTGTATCCCTTGTCACGTAGCAGTTCCAGGCTTCCCTCCTATTGGACTGTAGTAGTATGGCCACATGCCCGTTCCTGAATCATACTCTAAGCTGACACCACATTCTAGACCTCTTTATAAAGTTGGTAGCAGTGTTGGTTGTCACATTGATTGGGTATTTAGAGAAGGTCGGCCAGAGATACTAGATTTCTGATCATTATAAGCAGTTCAATAATTACAGAATTTCCCCCACATCTTGCATAGTTTTCAATGTTTCACTGGACATTAAAGATTTCTAAAAACCTGTTCATAATAACCTGAATCTATACCGTACCTCCATTTTATATATATACATGAACTATTTTTTCATGGTCTTAATAGAAAAAACTTCAAGATGTAAGAATTATGGGTAAATTGCGAGAAAATAGTTCTTTATTTCATTTGGCACTTTACCATTAGTTATTCACTATTCCAGAAAACCATGTTTTTAATAACTGGCACCACTGTGGTATTTAAGTCACCAGTTCATCCCTGAATATTGCAGTTCACACTGTATAATGCAATTCACACTGCATATTTTAACCTCTTGAAATCAGGATGTATACTACAATAAATGATATATTAGATTCTATTAAATACGGTACTAAATATTAGTCTGCATTTGTAGCTGTTGCATTCATTTTTCGCTTAGATTCTTATAGCAGCGTCTCCCAAATTGGTCTCCCTGCTTCTACCCTGTTAATCTATTTTCAGCAAAGCAGCCAGATTTTTCTTTTTAAAATATAGATCAGATCGTGTCACTCCTCTGCTCAAAAGCTTTTAATGTTGCACCATTTTACTCAGAGTACAAGCTTTACAATGACCTATGAGGGCCTGTGAAATCTGGCTCTGTTACCTTTCTGATTCATCTCCTGATTTTTCTTATACTACTCACATCAATCTACCTTACTGGCCACCGAGAGTCCACTCACCAGATATCTGCCTTTTGGTCTTTGCTCTGGGTATTCCCTGTCCATGGATAATTTCCCCTAGATATCTGCATGATTCATTCTCTTACCTACTTCAAGTCTTTGCTTGAATATTACCTTCTACAAATGAGATCTGCTTTGATCACTATTTTAAACTGCAACCCACTCTCCGCTTCCCTGCTGCTCTGAACTCTGGTTTCCTCTTTGTTCTACTTTCTCAGTAACACTTATCACCTTCCAGCATAATATTTAATCTCTATAATAGGTTGATTGGTTGCTGTCCATATCCTACCACCCTCAAAGAATGTAAGCTCTGCAAGTCAGGGACATCTGTCTGTATTCCGAATAAATTTATGGCAGTGTCCAGTACATAGTAGGTGCTCAAAAACTGTTGAATGAATGGTGGTTCTGCCACTAGATGCAAGTATCTAACTACTTCATTATATCTTCTGTTATAATTGTGCCCAAGCATTTACATATGGAAATACGTATTTTATGATGAATTAGTTTCCTATTAGTACTCTTATAGTATTATATTGCGGTATCATAAGGTGTATCATAATATATGATCTACTGATTTTTTTTAAAGATTTATTTTATTTTTGCATGCAAGCTGGGGTGCAGACCAGAGGTGTGAGGCAGAGAGAGGGTTCACCAGAGACAGAGTGGGGAGCAGAACAGGCAGGTGGACTAAAATACACTTCTGAGGGGAGCAGCGGGCGAGGCAGGAGAGGTATGCCCCGCCATGTGGGAATCTCCCCGGGCATCAAACTCGAATTCACGCCGCCACCAACACCACCGCTGCCGCAGACAGCTCCACAGCGTTGTGCTTAATCTGTTGTGCCACTAGGGAGGCCCCTGATCTCCTGATTTTATGTCAGGATGGTAATGAGAGTGTTATGAAACATTTATTACAGTATAAAGGCTGGAATGTTAGAGATACTAGGGTTTCGATCATTCTCAAAGGCACTCTGGAGGTGTGGGTCGAGATAATCCCACCTAAACTGCGTGGCTGCTTCCTGGATAGGAAGAGTGGGGTGGATATTGGAGAGGTAACCCTAGTGTTGGCAACCTTTCCTTTCCAAGTTTACTACACTTCCATAGTGTTTATTTTACTTGGAGACTTTATAGTGATTGTTTACTTCTTTTATAACAAACCCAATAGGGATATTTTTATTGTAAAAAAATCCTGCAAAATATAGTAAACAGATAATAAAAAGAATAAAAATCACTGTAATCCTACCCTCTCCCAGAGATAACCACTTTGATGATTCTGTTTTTAGACATAGGAATATATATGTAGATTTTCCAATGATGGTTCTGGATAATAGGATAGATAGTTTTGTTTGTCAAGATTATTTCGCAACTACCTGCATGTTGGATTGAGGTAAAATTAGATTGTAACCTAACAGTGGGGAAAGACAGTTTGGATAGTGCTGTGGGAATGGAAAAGGACACACCTCAGAGACATTGTAAAGGAGACATGTGGATGACTTAGTTATTAGTGTGTGCAAGAGAGGCAATGATTTTCTTTTTTGGCATCTGTGTATTCCAACCTTACATTCAAAAATATTGGCAACGAGGGAGGACCTTTTGTCTACTCTTGTGCTCTCTCTTTTGAAAAATAATAGGGCCTCCCTGATGGCACAAGGGGTTAAGTCTCTGCACTATAAAGCTATCAGCAATCACTGCAGCATGAGTTTGATCCCTAACCAGGGAGCTAACCCACATGGCGCAGCAGACCTCTCCTGTCTTGCAGGCTGCTCCCCTCAGCAGTGTGTTTCGGTAGATCGGCCTGCTCTGCTCCCCACTCTGTCTCTGGTGAATCCTCTCACCACCCCACACCTCTGCCTACACCCCAGCTCTTGTATTTATAAATAAATAAATCTTAAAAAAATAAACAATGTTTATAGTCTGAAATATGATTGTTGATAGATGTATATACCCATGAACAATGCCATAATAAAGATAACGAACTTATCTAAGGCCCCTGCAAATGTCCTCATTACTTTAAAATTTTAATAGTTAGATGTTTATTACAGTGCATGTTAGAAGAAAATATTAGGTAGCACATCAGGCCTGAATATTAAAAACAGAAAATGAGTTGATGTAAAGATGTATTAAATTGAACAGGTGTGTGAATCTCATGAAAATTTTGAGAGCAGTAGTGGATTGAATGAGGACTATGGAAAGAATGAAGGTCTTCCCAAGTTGAGGTTTTTGATTCTTTGAATTTGGGTCTTAAACATGAAATCAGGATGTTCAAATAAAAGGGATTTTCTCTGATTTTGGAAACAGGACTGCCATGGAAATGAACAGCAGAACTAGGAGCATAGTATCATGGTGGAAAGATAACCACTATTAACGCAGGGCTACTTAGTCATGGTGTATGCCTTTTTTTTTTTTTAACAGTTTTTTTTTAAAGATTTATTTATATATGCAAGCTGGGGTACGGGCCAGAGGTGTGGGGCGGCGAGAGGGTTCACCAGAGACAGAGTGGGGAGCAGAACAGACAGATCAGAAATACACTGCCGAGGGAGCAGCGGATGAGGCAGGAGAGGTCTGCCGCACCATGTGGGATTCTCCCTGGCTGGGCATCAAACTCGCACCGTGCGCTGCTGAGAGCTCCACAGCGCAGCGCTCAACCGCTGCACCACCAGGGAGGCCCCGGTGTATGCCTTTTGTTCTGACTTTTTATGACTGTTCCCATAGTGCCTGCGGCAGGATTATGCCAGTTGACAGTTCTTCCTCATCACTCTCCAAAGCCAGATTCTATTAAAAATAGCTTTGTTGCTAATTCAATAGGAGGAATTCTGCTCTCTGTTTGCTTTCATATTGCCTTTTTTTTTTTTAAGATTTATTTATTCACACAAGCTGGGGTACAGGCCAGAGACGCGGGGCGATGAGAGGGTTCACCAGAGACAGAGTGGGGAGCAGAACAGGCAGATCAGAAATACACTGCTGAGGGGAGCAGCGGGCAAGGCAGGAGAGGTCTGCGGTACCATGTGGGATTCTCCCCGGCTGGGCGTCGAACTCACATCAAGAGCTCCACAGCGCAGCGCTCAACCGCTGCACCACCAGGGAGGCCCCATATTGCTTTTTTTTTATTATTCCTAAGATTGAGTTTTTTGTATGTTCATTTATCAGTTGTGTTTTGCTGTTGTTCATTTATCAGTTGCTTTTGTGAATTGCTTCTTTTTTCCTTTTATTTTTTCTTCTAACATATTATTTTTTGGTCTTGTAAATTTTAAAGATTTCTTTATACTGTAAGGCTATTAATACTTTGTGTCTTTGTACAGATATTTTTCCTGTTTGATATTTGCCTTTTATATCCATTTGTGATCCCCAAACTTACTATTTTTCTTGCTATGAAGGCAATACTGTATTTTATCCATTCTGTAACAGTTATGTTCTTGTAATTGCTTTGAAATCAGATGTGGTTTATTCTTATTGTGCCCTGTGGTCATAGTCAGTTGTGTCTCAGACCTTTTAATCTCTTTCTCCTTTCTCCACTCTGTCCCCAGACTTCTGATATGCTTTCTGACACTGTAGGTCAGTTTGCATGTTGTAGGCTTTTATATAAGTTGATAATACAGTTTGTACTCTTTTTGCCCTCTGGCCTCTTTACTCAGCATGATTACTTTGACATTCATCTTCTTTGTTGTTGGATCAGTAGCTCATTCCTTTATATTGCTGTATATTATCCCATTGTGTGAATGTACCAAAATTTGCTTTTCCATTCACCTTGTGATGGATGTTGTGCTATTACAGTTTTTTGTTATTATATATAAGGCTGCTATAAACATCTGTATAAAGGCTTTTATATGGATCTATGCTGTCAAACATTTTAGGTAAATACTTAGGAATTAATTGGCTGGATCACACAGTAATTATTCCTCTCTTCTAAGCTTTGGCTCTACATCTAAAAGTGTCACCTTTTTTTCTTTTTGCTCAACCTAACAAATTTAGTATTGTGCTATTTTTATTTTTAAATTACTAAATTTAAAGTTTTAAATCTTTTCCAAACAAAATGAAACGTTTGTGGAGGACTAGTTTTTTGTTCTTTATTAAATGAGTATGACCCTATTCACATGGGAGATTGCATGAATTTGATGGGGGGGAATCTCAAAGTACCAAGGCCAATTCATTCCTCTGGGAGACTGTAATAAATACACAGCAATACACAATGGGGGAGAGGGGAGTAGGGGGTGGGGTTGGCAATCAATACTCATCCAAAGAAATGACTCAGCAATGGTGGAATCTGAGAGGCAATTGAAGGGTCATTTCTGGGCTGAGTATGAATAAGCTAACTTTGCTCTGGAAAACCAGTCAGCTATTTATAGGAATTCTGGGGGTTTGTCAGGAAAGTGGCATACAGCCCCGAATGATAGGTCCTGAGAAGACTGAGGAACTTATAATAGCCTTCCCAGTTTTGCACTACTTGTGTGCTTATACTCTGATTTTTTCCCATTTCATCCACTTTTTAAAAAAAACCAAAATACAGTTTCTTTTCATTTGGTGTGTATTAAGGTTTATATTATGAAATTTACCATTGTAACCATTTTAAGTGTATAATTCAGTAGCATTCACAATGTTGTACAGTCATCACCACTATCCATTTCCAGAACCTTATCATCCTAGACAGAAACTGTACCCATTAAATAGCTCCTCATTCCCTTTCTACTCTCTGTCTCTATGACTATAATCATTCTGTTTCTCATATAAGTGGAATCATGCAGAATTTGTTCTTTTGTGTCTTGCTAATTTCATATAGCAGAATGTTTGCAAGATTCACCTATATTGTAATATGTATCAGCATTTCATTCCTTTTTGAGGCTAAATAATATTTCATTATTAGCATATTCCGTTTTTGCTTTTCCAGTCATTTGTTGATGGAACTTGTTTCCACCTTTTGGTTACTGTGAACAATGCTGGTATGAATGTTGGCATGCAAGTAATTCAAGACACTGTTGCTTACATTCTTTTGGGTATATACTTACAAGTATATAGTATTTGTATGTTTTACTTTTGTATGATTAACTTTTTATAGAATGGCCAAATTGTTTAACACAGTGGCTGCATCATTTTACATTCTCACCAGCAGTGGACACAGTTTCCAATTTCTTCACATCCTATCTAACACTTGTTATTTTTTGTTTGCTCTGCTTTTTTTTTTTAATAATAGCCATCCTAATGAGAGAGTGGTATCTCAGGTGGCTTTGATTTGCACTTCCCTCATAACAAATGACGTTAAGCATCTTTTTGCATGCTTAATGGCCATTTGTGTATCTCCTTTGGAGAAATGTCTGTTCAGCTCCTTTGCCAATTTTTGAATTGTGTGTTTCTTTATTGTTATCTCTGTTAATCTTGAGATAGAGGAGTCTTTTGTATATTCTGGAAATTAATTGCTTATTATAAATGTGATTTATAAGATTTTTTTTCCATTCAGTGGGTTATTTTTATTCTCTTGATAGAGTCCTTTAAGTTTTCAAAAGATTACTGTGCCATGTAATTTATGATCTATTAGTTCCAAACCAAGAAGGCAAAGAATATATGAGTAAACTGTTTTAGTAAAAATTAGTAGTTATTTGGATCCACATTTCAAGATATAAGGAGGAAAAATCCATGATTGTGTTATATAGCACTTGGGAATAAATAAGAAGCTATTTATAATATACACATATTTTATGTATTTAGGCATAAATACATATTTATAATTTAAATATATGTATATTACCATTCTTTAAGTGTAGTTGGTGCTCTAATGACTATAATCAGATAATCAAAGTTGAGAATTTCCTGATTTTCATATACAGTTATTTATCTTACAATATACTTAAAAGAGAAGTTTAAAAGCACCACAAATTTCCACCACCTCATAAGGTCTGTTTAGTCTTCTCTCAAAAAATTATTGTGAAATAATCCTAATATCAATATTAAAATGTATATGAAACTGATATATTTAGAGTTCAACAAATAGTCATAAAGTGAATTAACTGTAAGGAACCTTTCAATCAAGAAGTAGAACACTGAGGCCTGCTTATTTAACAAAGACGAACCACATCTGGAATTATTTTGTGTCACACTGATGGATCCCTAACATCTGCTATTAGGGGATACTGAAAGGAGATAATATCTGGAACCTGGAGATTATATTCAGCTTTTTTTTTTTAATTTAAAGTTTTGATTAACATTGGTAACATTGTATTGTAACACTATTTAAATTTCAGATCTATCTCAGTCTTTTGAAAATGAGCTGGGATGGAGAGGTGGCATCCTGCCTTTTCCCCATCATAGTCCTTGGACTGATCTCTGACTAATCTTTATTATTAAGTCATTGTTCTCAACCTTGGCACTGTTGATATTTAGAGTCAGGCAATTCCTCCTTGAGGGGTTGCTGTACTATATATTGTAGAATGTTTAGTAGCATGTTTACCATGCCAGTGCCTTGTTGGGTACAAAGGAAATCATTCCATATCCCTTTGTGTTCTGATAGGTTGGCAAATAATCAAACAAGAAAAAGTCAAAAAGAAGTTTAATAATAAGATGTATACCTCCTGATTATATGGGAGAGATCCAGCATGAATGAGTAACTCACTCACTTTGCTTCAGATGCCATATTTGTTAATTAAGACAGAGGGCTCTGGGGTGAGAGAGGGAGGGTCAGTTAGGGAAGTTACCAGGGAAAGCACAGAGGACAAAGACTGCAGATGAAGTTCCACCTTCTCCACTGAAAAGAGGTAAGGTAGGTCTTCTTGATACATATCTTTCCTGAAGTTTACACTAAATATTTCAAAGCAAACTCCACCATGACTTTCAGAAGCCCTCCCAAGAAATCAACCTTTTGCCAAAAAGACTTATTTTCAGGTTGCAGATTTTTGCTCCCCTCAGCCTTCCAGTTAGTTATACATTAAAAAGTTTTCCAGATATCATTAAAATTCCTTGGGGACAAAATTAACCTCTGTTGAGATCCACTACACTGAATATTTACTATATGCCAGACAGTGTGCTAAGAACTATGCATACATAATTTCAGTCTTCATGTTTGTCCCTATTTTGCAGATGAGAAACTGAGCTTCAACAGGATTAGGTAAATTTTTAAAGGTGACACAGCAAGTGAATGGCTGAGTTGGAATATAAACTCAGAGCTATCTATCGATCCCCACTTTCTTTTCAACAGCCATGTAAAGTTGGCTCCCAGGTAAGGATGGAATCTATTCCAGATATTGCTGCTTCCCCATAGTCTAAGTCTTTAAAATCTATATTTCCAGACTTTTTATTAGATATTTCCTTTTGGTTTTCCTATCAACTGTTTAAATTAGACATGCCTACAGCTGGAGTCAACATTTTTGCTCCTTTCCTATTTTTTTCTCCTCACTTCCCTTTTTCTATTGATCATTTTCCCACATATATAAAATATCAGATTTCTGTGAATCTTTTGGTGTCTTCTTTGGCAGAATATCATTTTGTACATCCTGTCCAAATTCTGTATTTCATTTCAGAAAAAATATATATATATATTTTAGCATTTATTAGTAAAGAAACCCTAATCAATCCTTTGGACTTTAAGAAGTATACTCTTAGATTCATCTGAAAATGACAGTTTAGAAAAAAGAAACACTGATGGGGAATTGCCATATTTTTATTTTTCAAAAACATGGTTCCTACTATGTGCCAGGCACTATACAAATATTTATTCATTTAGTATAATGTGAAACATCAGAATAGATTCCAAAGCTATTGTATTGGAGCAAAAATCTGTCCTTCTCTGAAAATATTTATTTTTAGCAAAAGGCTGATTTCATAAAGGCTGGGTAAAGGTTACTACCCTTTTGAAAGAGACAGTTAAATGTATAAAAGAGATGCTGTCTCCCTCAAGGTAGTGTTCCTTACTGTACCTAAACTCCTTATCTCTTTTCAGTGAAGAAGGCAGAATTTAAATCTGCATACCTTTGTTTACTGTGCCTTTCTTGGATGCCGTAATTGTGTCTTCTTAACTGCCCGGTCCCCAATCTCCCTGTCTTAGCAAGGCTATTTAAGATAGTATCTGAAGACACGTGGTGAGCTACTTGATTAATGGGACTGCATCAGGAACAGAACCTCTGGAAGCTGATATTAATGACTAAGAAGTATAAGAGATTCATTTGGGGGAAAATCCTGTGAGATAGCAAAAAGGAGAAGTAGGATCTTCAGACCACAATTAGGTCTAATACCTATGCAAGGAGAGACAAAGGGAGGATGATTGGATAGGAAGAACCTCAAACTAAAATAGAATGCATTTCTGAGAAAATCTCAGCCAGGATGATGGAGAGGTCCAGAGCAAAGACTGCCCAGTAAAAGAGCCCCATTCTGGATAGAACTGGTCCAGCTCTAGTACACTTAAAATTGCACTCAGTCATTTTCTGTGAACAGTTCACAAGGGCTGTGACTTCAGTTTAATAAACACTATAGTGGATTTGGGGGTGTGGCATTTTTAACTTGTCAGCCAACTATACTTTTCACAACAGCCTCTCTCTTGAAGGGATAGCTGAGCAGTGTTCTTCTGTGGCTTACAGTGGATTGGTGTAAAGATTCAAGAACAGATTAATTTATATATGTGAAATTCATTTATAATAAATTAGGTATTTCCTACAGGGTGGGTAATATGAGCTAGTCAAATAAATGAAACAACTGGCAATCCATTTAGTAAGAGTTAATTTAGATCCCCACTTCATGCCATCTTCAATAGAAATAAAATCTAGATGGAGAAAAAAAGTATAAAAATATTTTTTTTTTTAAAAAAGATTTATTTATTTATGCATACAAGCTGGGGTACAGAAGCATGGGGCGGTGAGAGGGCCCACCAGAGACAGAATGGGGAGCAGAACAGGCAGATCAACGGGAATACACTGCTGAGGGGAGCAGAGGGCGAGGCAGGAGAGGTCTGCCGCACCACGTGGGAATCTCCCTGGCCGGGCATCGAACTCGGGTCACCACTGCTGACAGCTCCACAGCGCAGCTCCCAACTGCTGTGCCACCAGGGAGGCCCAGAAAAAAAGTATAAAAATATTTGAAGAAACTATTCTTTAAATAATCTTGGTGGAGAAACCTTCTTATGCAAAATGCAATGCCAAAAAACTATAACAGTAATTACTGAAAGAGATTTGATTAATTAAAAATTAAAAGCCTCTGTGTGGAAAAAGCATTGTAACTAAACAATCAAGTGAGAGGAGAAAATGTTTGTAGTGTATATAATAGGCAAAGGATTAATAGGTAGAATATATAAAGTGAGCTTTCATATCAATAAGAAGAGATAAACAACCTTACAAGAAAATGAAGAAAGACATTGATGGTCCATTCACAGAAGGAATACAAATGGCTAGTAAACATTGGAGGAAATGTTTCTACTCACTAGTTACCAGAGAATTGTAAGCTATTGGGCAAACCAGATAAAGAAAGTTTAAAATATTGGTAGTATGTATTTTTTATACTGTAAAATAATATAGAATAGCTGGGAAATGACTTTGGCTTTTCTAGCCTCTAAAAAGGAAGTGGGCAAGGAAGAAATAGCTTAGGTATGAATACGCTTTGATTTAGTGCACCCTCAGTATCTACCATATCCATGGATAAGGGACTAGAGAGTGTTACACAAACTATGGTACATCCTCAATAAGGAAAACTATGCAACAAATAAGTCAAGTCTGATTGGATTGATGTGGAAAGATTTTTCAAGTGAGGAACAGTTCACATCACCTAATTTTATATAAAAAGAACATGTACCAGTTATCTTGGGGGAGGAATTGAAAGGGAATTGGACTTTAGGGAGTCATCCTTATTTCTGTCATTTAAAGCATCCATATTAAGTTCCAATATTTCTCAAAAGACTAAAAATAAGTTATATCAAGCAATAACCACTCTTCTTCCTCCTAAATAAGAGAATAAAACTTTAGTTCTGTTCTTTACATTCATCAGTATTTTCCACAACAATCTTTGCTTGCTTTCTTTTCTATTTCCATAGCTACACCTCACTTCTGTTAGTTTGTACCTGATTTATTGCAATAGACACTGCTAATCTTTCTTTACTCAAGTCCTGCAGTCCTTACCTTTCCTAAGGTCAGGTTTATTTCAGTCACTCCTTTTGTCCACAGATCTTGTCCAAAGTATTGAGACGAGTGCTTACAGGTATACCATGAGAAAAGTTTTGTTGTCTCATGTATCTGGGAAGTGACAGTTCAACAGTTTAAGAAAAAAAATTTCTTCAGAGTGAATGTCTGTTGACACTTTAAAATGCCATTGTGCTAAGCTTAGAAACTTCTAGAAGGGAGAGTATGTGGTTCTCAATTTATTTGACCATGCACTCCATCTTTTGAGGTACTCCATTGACCTTTCAGGACCCATCTTGAGAAAAGATGACTTAAGGGGAAAAGTTTGTAATTACTCTTCTGGAATGAATGGCCTTGCTCAATATGCTTTTAACCATCTATTTCCCTCACTTCCCAAAATGAGTTTCCTTCCTTCCTTCTTCCTTCAGGGGTCAATGCTAGTTCTGCCTCCTCCAGGGAGTTATTCCTAATTAAGGCAGTCTGTATGTGCTTTGACACTTCTCACCAGAACTTTTATCAGACTGTCTAATAATTGATATTTTCCTTTTCTTGGACTCATTTTGTCTACCCACTGAGTAATACCAGGACTGCATCTTATAATCAATACTACATATAACAGCTGCTTGAGTAATGTTGCACATCATCCCCAATGCAGTTAATGCTCACCCGTGGCACAAGACAGTAGGGCCTTAGATAAGACTTTTATCACTTCATACTGATAGAGGAAGACTGAAAATGACATATTAGTTTTCAATTGCTGCTATAACAAATGACCACAACTTGGTGACTGAAACCAAATTTATTATTTTATAGCTCTATGGGTCAGAAGGTGGGTCTCAATGAGCTCTAATCACGCTGTCATTAGGGCTGTGTTCCTGCTGGTCTTAGGGAAGAATCCATTTCCTCGCCTTTTTCATCTTCTAAAAGCCTTTGCATTTCTCCGATTCTGGTGTCCCCCCATCCCCCATCTTCAAAACCACAAAGGCTGATTGAGGCTTCACAACTCACATCACCGATTTCCCTTGGCTTTCTTTCCTACTTTTAACAGCCCCCTCTGATGACCTGGGTAAGGCCCACCTGATAATGCAGGATACTGTCCCTATTTAAGTTACTTGATTTGCAACTTTGATTCCACCTGTAATCTTAATTCTCCTTTGCTGTAATCCAACATACTGACATTTCTCAGCGATCCCAAAGCCATCATTTGGGAAGTCATTATTCTGTCCACTAAGGCAGGAGCCCATGCCCAAAAGTTTAAATTGATAGTTGGCATATAGTTGGTGGTGGTGGGTGAGACAATATATGGGGAAAAGCTTTTTGGAATTACAACTCTCCAAGTACAGGGAGGTCTTGGGGCATGATCTTTGGTAAACCATTTGCGTAGGTATCCACACTTCCTCTAAAATAGAAAATGCCATCCATTGCTGTGTTAAGTGAAATAATTACGTAAACGATTTAGAGAATGACAAACAGGGCTCAAAAATTTCTTGATGAATCTTGATGAGGAGGGTGGGCGAAGTTCTCTGAAAGACATCTGGAGATAGTTTGGGAGATTTCCGGAGAGAAGGCGTGACACAAGCCTGCCCGTGAATGAAGTGGGAAGTTGAAAATTCGAGAAAAAGTAATCAAGTTTCACTAAAACTTGAATTAAAGTTTGAAGCAGAGTTCACAGTTTTAAAAAAGTGAAGAGGGTCTTTAGGAGACAGCGGGGCGACAGTACAGAATGAAGGGAGAAATTTTTGTAGTCCATGCTGCACAATCACTAGTAAATAAAATTTAAAAATGTGAAAATTAAGGGTCGCGCAGGTTCCACCGAGATTTGAACTCGGATCGCTGGATTCAGAGTCCAGAGTGCTAACCATTACACCATGGAACCGCCACGCGTATGCAGCCACCTCCGGCTCTCTAATCCTTAGAGAACCCCGCCCCCATCCACGAACCCAACATTCGGAGGGGAGGTTGACGCGTTGCCCAGCCCCCTTCTTCCCGGCTTGGCACAGCGAGGAATAAGGGAGAAGCTACTAGGAAGATGGTGAGCGACCGTTAAGAATGTAGTCGGCTGGGAGTCTAGGACGGTTTTTGGCCCCCCCAAGCCTTTAGGAGGGACTGAAAACTTAAGACGGACAGAATCATGGCGCGCACCGCCATGTCTCCGGGGCGGGACATCGTCCCCCCGGAAGTGCTTCCCCATAGGGGCTGGGGCCGTCCGGAAGTGACGTAGGAGCTGGGCGGGGTTCTTTACTAGGTCCGGCAGCTGAAGCTCGGCGCTCGGGTTACCCCTGCAGCGACGCCCCCTGGTCCCACCGATACCACTGCTGCTCCCGCCCCTTGGCTTCTCGGCCGCGCAATGGGCACCCGCGACGACGAGTACGACTACCTCTTCAAAGGTGAGCCAGTGGGCTCTCCCACTCTCCACCAAGTACCCCGTTCGGGGGCCGGGACACTCCCGGGGGCCGCGCGTGCGGGCTGCCTCTGCACTGAAGTCGGCCTTCCTCACCCCTTCCCTTCTGGGTGGTTTGACCTGCCGTCTCCAGCTCAGCCCCTCAAATAGGATTTCCTCTCCACACACCGGTCTCTTGGCGTCCTCCCCGCCGGCCTTGGCTAGCTTGAGAACCTCTCAGTGTCTGTCCTCACGGCTGCTGCTTCTCCTAAATCGTCGTCGTCTTCTCCACGGGTTCTCGGGCCTCTTCAAAGGGCCCGCCCCTCCCACCATCTATCTGTTCGTGCTTGGCGCCTTCTCCCCCTCAGTTTAAATCCTTTCTCCCTCTTCTTCCTGAGCCCCTCTGTCAGGCCCTTCCCTACTCTCATCTTTCCTTTGGCGCAGACTCCCACTACTGGTCTTTATCTTATCTACCCCCTTTCCTCTGGAGCGAGTCTTTCCTCTGCGTCTCCTCACAGCCCCTCCCCTCGAACCGACGCCTCTCCTTGCCATCTTTTTCCTTAGCCGGCCAGGCTCTCGTTAAAACCTGAGCGGGCCAGCAGCTCCCACCCCCACCCTCCCCACAGTCTTCGCTTTCTGCCCCCGGTATCAGTAGCTCCGTTCCTATTCTCCCTCCCCAAGTAGTTCAAGCTCTCACTCGTCTCCTGTGCGACCCCGGGGAGGGGAGTCGGGGGGTGGGAAAGAGGGATCGCCCATCACCCATGCGCGCACTTGTCGCAGTGACCCGGCGGACTGGTGTGACTTCCCACCTCGGCTTTTTTCTCTTACCCTCCCTACCCAGCGGCAACCAGCCCGGGATAACTCTCGACTCTGCTCGGGAGAAGGGGTTGCGGATGGGTGGTGGCTGTTATCCTTGCCAGACCTGAAGGCCCAGTTCCTGAACAGGAAAGGTTGTGCGCTGCACAAATACTAGCTTGCTTTATCACTATGGACTGGTCGCTTCCTGCTGCAACACTGGGAGGATTCAACCTTTTGGTGTTTTTAGAACAGGAAGGGAAGAGTCCTAGTAGGCCCATACCTTTCCCCGAAAGGTGGGGGGAGGGAGGGAGTTGTGTGCTCTTAGGTCTAATTAAATATAGGAAAAACCTGTACTGCCCTTGGACAAAACATTGGAGGGTGGGCAGTAGATAGAAAGGATTGCTTATTGGTTTGTCCGGAAAGAAACCAAAAGACTGTGGTTTTTCTGTTTTTAATTAATGAAGATAAAGGGTACAGTTGTGGATGAGAAAGGAGTACAGTAAATGCCTTTTTGTTTAGTGAATGCTTTCACACTCTGGTGCTTTCTGTGCTCCTGAATTAGGAGGGCAGCCATAAGTAGTATGCTGAACAAAGATCATTACCAGGGAGGAAGAAGCCATTGCTATTAAAGCTTTACAGTGGAGGGTGGAGTTTTAAAAGAATGTTGAGCGTAGTGCCTGTTTTGACTTTGCCTTTCGTTGTTGAGAGTGACTAAAAGAAGCTGGAAACAAGTCTTTGTTTTTTACCAGTATTTTGCAAATATTGGGATACTAGCTGATGATATATACCCTTCCCTGTCAGTACTTACTCCTCAGATCTAGAATATTGTCTTAAATGTAGGGTGCGTACCTTTATATCCATACTCACCCCCCATGGTAAAAAGTTTTTGACAAAAAGGGAGGTACTTACGGCATTTTACCAATATGGTAAGCACAGTGTGAATTAGTTTGCAAAACTGCAAGGTTTCTGAGATAAAGTGAAAGTACTTCAGGGAGGCTCTGAACACAGGTGTAATCAATAAAGGGAAGTTTGTTTTTCAGAATAAAGTACAGTGGTAGTGGGCAGCTAACTAGTTTAGAACAAGGTAGACTCACAGCATTTCTCCTATTTGGTTTGGAATTTGAGTGTTGGTTTTAGAAAGCCTTTTTTTTTTCATGGAGAATATTAATTCTTATTGCGCTAATATGCAATTTATAATCCTGGATTCATTTAAGGAATTTTAACTTTCTGGGATTAGACCATCCTACAATGATTGAGAGCACAGGGCTTTGGAATACATAAGCCCTGGTAACACTGGTTCAGGCCTTAAGTTTGCTTTGTAACCTTGGAAAGTTAGCTTTTTCAGGCTTCAATTCCCTCATCTAGAAAAAGGAAATATACTACTTTCCAGAACTTTAGTAAGAATTAAACTGGGTTGATTGTATATTTTAGCTTTTGTGAGAACTCAATAAATGGTAGTAATGTGAACTTACTGTGGTTCTTGTCAAATTTTGAACCTGTTATCTTTTTATAAGTATTTAGTATATATTTAGGTGTTGATACTTAAACTTAAAACTAGGAACTTACAAAGTATTTTGTTTCCGTGGGTTATGATTTCATTTTTGTTGTACATTATGCTGTTTATAGATAGGGTGTTTAAAACTCTTACAGGATATGAGTCACTTTTTTTTTTTTTTACTTCAGTGCTGATTGTTTAGCTATTTTCTTATATATATGATTATATTTTGAAAAAAAGCAACAGTAATTTCATTTTAAAATGGTTTTATTCTACAGTGATTTAGTCTCTAAATCTGCTTAGATAAGCTGCAACTCTCCTCAGAGAAGCTGACCTAGCAAACTAGTTGAGGGAATTGGAAATAAGTTTGTAACTCTGTTTGAAAATGAAGGGATGTTTCGACTAGTATAGGATGGAGTTATCCAAATGGGAACCTAATGTGGGGAAAGCAGGACAATAACTCTAAGTGTGTGTGTGTGTGTGTGTGTGTGTGTGTGTGTGTGTGTGTGTGTGTGTGTTTAGGGAGTTAATTTTATTTTTAAGAATTTCTTATTTTAAAATTCTACAAGTATTCACACCATAATGTGGTTAACACCCTGTGGGACATGAAAGCCTCAATCATAATTCCATTTATAGATATGGTGATAGTCACCAATCCAAAGTCACATTTTCTGAAAATAATCTGGATACATAGTCTGCCACTTAAAGCATTTTCTTTCAATCTCATTGAAGGTCACTCACTAGTAATTGCCATCAGCTGATTGTCATGGAAGCTGTCATACGAACTGTGCTATATTGCATCTTAGTAGATTTTCTTTCACAACTTTGGTTGAGCAACTTGTTCTGCTGAATCAGAAAAACATGTCTGGACTTCACCCTTATGGAATACCTTTTATTTTCATATTTTATTTTCATAAGTTTCATTTTAGTCATTGCATTTTCCATTTATAGTACAGTACTTGTAAAGTACAATATTCTTTCTTTTTCCCTGTGCACATGATCCCTCTTCTATGCAAGTGGTTATTACTGTAGCATCTCAACTTTATTTTTTTGAATACATTTATTTTAAAGACTTTGAGGTTGGACTGTGACATGGTTGAAAGAGTAGAAACCTCTGCAAGTTTATTTATAAAAATTAGTATGAAGATTATCAGTTATTCCTTTAGGTGATCACTTTCAGGTCTAATGTACTATGATTGACTTGTTAAATTTTAGTCCAGTGACTAGTTTACAAGAGAATGACTAAAACTAAACCTAACTAAAGAGTGGAAATTGTTGGGAAATAATGGATAAATAATATGTACATTCTACTTTATGGCACTTAGCAGTCTAATATTTGACATATAATAAGCCAGATTTACTAAGAGATATTAGAAATACTTAAAATACAGCACAGTCAGCAAGTGGTGATAAATACGGTTATTTTAGAAATGCTCTAGTTGTTTAATATATAGATGTTTTTAATTTGTTTATATTATAACTGTGTTAGATAGGTTAAAAGTACTTCCACTTTAAACATTTTATAAATATATCTAAGATACTGGTTATGGAAAACAGTGACGGCAGACTTTTCCTGAGCTGTATGGAATATGATCATATAGTTTTGCATGTTTTTATAAAACAAGTATTGTGATCTTTATGAGAGAAATGATTTTGATTAGAAATATGAGCCCATGATCTTTTGGTTTTTGGTTTGTATTTTAGAAAACATAGCTAGTCAGTACTCTCTGATTGCTTAGATAATTTAATGCATTCTAGTTTATTTTTTATGTGAGCCTAAATGTAACCCTTCTTAGTTGGTTTCTCACTTGTTAACTGAAGAGAAGCTGCTTATTGTCTTTTCTCAGCATCTTCTTGGTAGCACTGTTTATTAGAGAACCAATATCTTTTGCTGTCATTTGAGATATAATCCTTTGGAGGTTGGTAGTCTTAATTCTGGCAACCTTGTGCATGTCTGGTTGACATAACTACTTTATAAACTATTCATGAGTCTTGAATTATTTTCAGGTAAGGGTGCTATTTTTATTAGCTATCCTTATGATATAAAGATTTGAAGATGGGGAGGTAATGAACATAATCAATTAAAGTGAAGGCCAAAAGGAAGAAACCAAAACTTGAAAGTGATCGTGTTTTTGTGGGAAGAAGAGGGTGTTTTTTGAGTTATTTATTTTCCGAAGAATGTCGTTGGCTTTACTAGCTCCTGAATTTACTGATTGATGTGTGAGTGCCTATGAAGTAGAAATACTGTCTTTCATTTTTCCCTTCCCTATTTCCACTTCAAGTAAGGCTTTTAGACTCAGTGCTAGTGTGGAGCCAGAAAACTAAATTAAAGCATTTACTATAGTGTCTGTCTGTATTTGCCATAATACCTTTGACACCCCTCTAAGTGACTTTATAATTAGAAATGATTCTTGTGCTGCATGGAGTTACTACTGCCTGGATGATTTCTTGCTGAATCAGCTGATAGAGGAAACCAGAAAGATATGCATTTTATAATGTACTCCCTGCAAGACTGTGCAGCAGCCAGCTTATATCCGCTCTGGTGGCAAGGAAGGAATGCATAATGGACTTTCTTTGCCCTCTGACCAGAGTGCAGTGAGCTCTCTGTTTTTACCTCCCACTCCACCACCAAATCCCATTCTGTATAATAAGGCCTGGTCTTTCTTTTTGGTATTGTTTGTGCCTGTTTGCTTTTCTAGTCCAGTTGTCTAAATCTTTTAGCTAGTAAAAAGTAAGGAGAAATATTAGTAGTCGACACTGGGAGTAAGTACAATATTTTCTGAAGTACCAATAAAGTCTTTTACAGAAGAAAAAATGTTACCTAGCTCAGTAAACCTCTGAATTCATTTTGTTAAGTTCAGATAGAAATACTTTAACAAGTTAACTGTTCATTTACCTACTGTTTTTGAAATTCTTAAGTGTAATATTACCTTGGGTAAAAAAAGAATCTTGGCATATTTAGTTAAAAAAAAAAACTGCTTCCTGTATTAATCATAGGAAATACATATATATCAAACCTTGTTTTAGAGTAAAAAAAATCATGAAGCCATAAGTAAAAGTGTATGCCCTCCTTGGCTTTGGCCTTGATTCACAGTAAGTTAGATTTGTGAGTCATGGATGGATCTCTAGCTTCCTGCCAATCTGATAAATAGGAAAGGGTTATAGTTTCAGTGATCTGGGCAGCAGTTTATAAACCTGTTGCCTCCTGTGTTACATATGTTTCATTCTGTGTAGGTGTGAGTACTGAGGTCACACCCAGTCTTTGATGAAACTAAGTAGAACTTACTCTTTCCTTACCTAATATCTAACACTTTTGTTTGTTTGTTTGTTTTATGTCTTAAACATTTTAGTATCACAGATTGTTCATTTGGTTTAGGATTTATCTTTAATATTACTGCTTCCTAAGGTACTAAGATTGGCATAGCATTGATAATTATTTTATTTGCCTGTCAGCAGTGCCTAGTGGATCTACCAGATTAAATATGTTTAAATTTGCACATTTAAGACCAGATACTATATCTTGGTTACAAAGAATTAGTTAGTTTTATTGATTGGTAACAGGTAAAGAAAATTACTCATCCATCCCCCAACCCTTTTTAAAAAACTGGATGCCTTACTGGTTTGTTTGTTTTGCTTTAAAGCATGGTGTTATTCTGAATGTGTCTGCCTCATTCATCTGACATTAAGTTCTTTGTCTTTGCAGTTGTCCTTATTGGTGATTCTGGTGTTGGAAAGAGTAATCTCCTGTCTCGATTTACCCGAAATGAGTTTAATCTTGAAAGCAAGAGCACCATTGGAGTAGAATTTGCAACTAGAAGCATCCAGGTTGATGGGAAAACAATAAAGGCACAGATCTGGGACACGGCAGGGCAAGAGCGATACCGAGCTATAACATCAGCGTAAGTCTCATAGATTTTAAATTCTGTGAAAGAGAACTGCTATGAAGCAAATTAGCTGGTTTTCACTGTTGGAAAATTGACTCCCTTATAAGAATTCCAGTATTAGGATTTTGAAATTTAAATGTGTGCTTTAAAATATATATATATATATAATCCATATATTTAGTTCTGGATGGTGTTCATACCCATTTGTGGTTATTTTCTCATAGTTAAATATGTTTCTGTTTTTAGATACTATCGTGGAGCCGTAGGTGCCTTATTGGTTTATGACATTGCTAAACATCTTACATATGAAAATGTAGAGCGATGGCTGAAAGAACTGAGAGATCATGCTGATAGTAACATTGTTATCATGCTTGTGGGCAATAAGAGTGATTTGCGTCATCTCAGGGCAGTTCCTACAGATGAAGCAAGAGCTTTTGCAGGTTAGTGATACAATTCCATGATACTGCTATGGTTCTGTATTTCTTACTGTTATATTTTGCTGTTTTGATATCTTCCCAATGAGGGTAATTGGTTATAAGTTTCAGAAAGGTATGCTTCAGTGCTCAGTGAGGATTGTTTTGAAAGTTTGTGATATGCAGTGTCATTCTTTTACTTAACTTGGAGTCATAACATACTAACATTTGGAGTTTCGGCTGCCAGAAATTGAATATAAATACCATCTTTTTTCTCCTTGGAAAAGGGGGTAGATGAAATTTGACAGTTAATTTTGTGCTTTGTCTCGTTTTCCATTATGTCTCTTCTTTTATCTAAGCTGCTGTATTTGTATGGCTTAGGAGCTATACATTTTTGACTGTATAGAGGATCTACCTACCTCTTGCCCCTCTAGTCTGGTAGGGACAATCTACTAGAAGGCACCATTGTGCATTTTTGGCTAGTGAAGGTTTTGACTTTCTACTAGTAATTATGCCATGGATAAAATTTTCCATATCAATTTTTAAAATAATGTAGTTACAATATTCTATGTTCATACCGTAGCTATGTGGTAGATGGATAGGAAAATAAGGGATGGAAGTAGCTGGGTATTTAGGCATTTTAGTACATTTTGAATAGTGTTATTTGTTGCCAGTGGTATTATTTAGATGTAACAAGTATTTTAATTAAGCCAATGAAAATTTCTCACTAAATGCTACATTGATAAAGTATAACTAGAATGATACCCGTACTGCTCAAGAAGTTGGGGAGAAATCTTAGATTTTAGAAAGTTATGTTAATTTCCTTTTGAAGGTTTGAGTGTATCACATCCCTTGTATTAAAATTTGACGACTGAAGTTTTTGTTTCCCCACAGAAAAGAATGGTTTGTCTTTCATTGAGACATCGGCTCTAGACTCTACAAATGTAGAAGCTGCTTTTCAGACAATTCTGACAGGTAAGACTTGGTTTTCAGATTGAAAATGTGGGAGTTGGAAGTGCTAGGAAATTAATTTAAACAAATTAATCTGGAAGCTGAATACTATGAAACTCTGAGAACAAGTATCATTTGAGCGTATTATAGTAAAAGCTGTTTAGAGTAGAAAATTGATTACAGTACTTGCTTGCTAAACTTTATTTTAATTCTTACAGTTTATAGTGGGAAAAATACTTTGAAAACAATTTATTTGTTATCTTAGTCCATATATTCCATACATCACAGGCACAAGGTAATGCTTAAGTATACTTTGATAAGATAAATTTTGAAATCCTGGTTATAGAAAGACATAAATGCCCTTTTGTAAGTCAGTGAAGAAAAGGCATTCTTGTTTCTGATGTTTGAAGAAACAGTAAGGGAGAAATATATTTTAAATGAAAAAATTTTACTTTTCAAATTAAAAAAAGTAAAATTCTTCCATAATCTACAGAAAAAGCAACAAGGGGAAAACAGGCCAGTGATGCATGTGGAATGTTTAAATAAGTAGTGGGAAAGGAAAAAAGTTCGTGCTGTTTTAGAATGTAGATTTGCAGACCTAAATCACCCTCAGGACTAAGACATTTTATGTTTGTGTTGACTCATATTCACCCTGACACATTATTAGAATTGGATATTAGAACTATTCAAGTTTAATCTTGATCCACTAATAAGTACTTTGATGGGTTTTTAACTACTTTAAAGTTGTATGCTGTTTTTAAGAACTTGTGATTTAGAGCCCAGTCTTAATATATAGTATGGTCTTACATCATGTTCTAGAGTATCTATATGGAACAATGGTTAAATAGGTAAGTGTTATAACAAGATTTTAATTTCTTTTGTATGTAATCCTTTTATTAGAAGTTAACAGTTTCAACTTTCGAATGTTGTCTTATTTTACTGTAAAAATACAGAATAAAAACCCTAAAATTTAAGAGCATGAACGTGGAAACCTGATTTTGGTTCTGGTCCTGATTCCTCCATTTATTATTAGCTCTGTAATCTGGGCAAGTTACTTTCTAGGCCTGTTTTCTTCAGGTGAATTACTTAACTTTTTCAGCTTCAATTTCTTTATCTTTAGACTTTAAATATGCTGTGTAGAGTTCTGTTTTCTTTTTGAGAGAGGATTTGTATTTGTAAATACTTGTGATATTTGTTTTTGTTTTTATTTTTACTTATTTGACTCATTTGTGATTTATGAAAGTTTTCGTAATGCACAGAAAATAATTATGGGTTAAACTCTGGATTTCAAAATAATGAGTGCAGGAATTTATACATGAAAACAACTGTCTTTTATACGTAGTGAATATTTGATAAGTTAGTAAATTAATAGCAGTTAAGGCCTTAGTTACGAGGTAGTAGTTAAGCCACTTACCTCATTAAACATGAACTAAATATTGGTGGTTAACATACTTATTTCATTAGAATTTTCTGTTACCAGAAAATAATAAACAAAAGCACTTGTGTTAGGTTGTATAGTCTTTAGAATATACTATTTAAAATCTTCTTTGTGTCAAATTTCATGGTAGATTGTTTTAAGCAAGCAATATTTGATTAAATATGCATTATGTTTGCTCATCCTGCTTTTCTCCTTTGTAACCCACTTGTGTGGGTTACAGTAAATCAATATGGAGAATATTAAATATAGAACTAGGAGTTGTAGATCTGTTTTTTCACTTTGTTCCCATTCGCATTAAACTTCTCTAGTTCTCAGATTCATAATGTCAAAATGAGTGAGTTAAAATAATATTGATGGTCTGTGACTCTTAACACCCTTTCAATACCCGATTTGAAAAAACTTTAGTCACTTCTCCTGGGATTTTTTTTTAATCTTCTCTGCTATAATTTTAGCCTATTTTCCTCTCAATTTCTAGCCCATTTGTTTTGATGTTACATGAAGATGAGGTGAAATCTTTTCTTTATATTTAGTTAACTTTTGTATGTATCTTTTTGTGACATTGAACTTGGTGATCTATTCAGACATGAACTAATCAACAAGCGCTAATGTTTGTAATTACACACCCAAACTTAAAATTGAAACTACTTTGTCCTTAACGGAGAAGAACACTTGACTTTTCTTTAAAATTCATTCTAGGTTGAACTTTTGTTAACTGCTTAATTAATTTGGCTTGTTAGCCAACAAGATGTTAGCTTCATTTAATACCGCTTTTCCTCTCACTGTTCACTATTTCCTCAGCTTTCTGCATAAATCTCGGTGTCCGTCTATGGGATCGGAGATAACTTGCATGTGGCAGCAGACAGCTGTCCTGTTTTTCAAGTGTTAGGAAGTTTGTTCTAAACTTCTATACTCCAGTGGGAGTATTAATGCATAGAAGAAACAGGAAAGAGAACTGTAATTTTATTAGGCTTAATTCTGCCTTTAATGTTAGCTGTGTTAAGGGAACATTTACACTGTATTTTGATGTTACTGGAAGAAATAGCTTTTAATTTCAGTATGCAAATTTATATGTTGGAAAATGTTCTGCATTACTCCAAAGGTGATTGTATGCCTAGTTTTAGAGCAGACCCATGGCGTTCCTTGACATCTGTGAACTTGGTCACTCCATGACATAATTTTGTTGATGGTGTGTTTTAGAGATAGTGAGCTAGGACATGAGTGAGTCTAATAGACTGCTCAGACTCTGCATTTCAGTGAAGCTTTTTCATCCTCAGTTTCATTAAGGGATGTTTTTAATCCTTATTTCCATAATTTTTTAACTTTGGATTTTGACAACTTCAGACTCAAATTTGCAAGAATAGTACAAAGAATTTGCAAATGCCCTTCACCCATATTCTTCAAATGTTGATATTTTTACTACATCTGCTTTTTTTCCCTTTTCCTCTTAAGTATATGCACATTTTTTTCTGCACAACTTGACAGTCAGACATTTTGCCCCTTACACCTGAGTGCTTTTAAGCATTTCCTGAAAACAAGGACATTATTTTACAATCATAGTACAAAATCAGTTAAATAATAGTGTTACACCAATGGTTAATAGCTACAAATGATATTCAGATTTTCAGTTGTTCCACTTAGTTCATACTAGCAAAAGCAAGCCTGGAGTCACATCGTGCATTGCATTCATCTTTCTCATCTCTAATTTGGACAACTTGAAGGGACTGCATCGTACTTGGTGTATCAGTATACATTTGTTTCTAAAGGAGAACATGACCTTGAAAGAGGAAAATATTTGCATCTCATTTAGCAGGTTACTAGTCCTAGTTCCTCTCTCCCAGTCCCATCACCCACGTAAATAACCTTTAATCAGATGCCAGCCAGACATTTACTGCTTCCTATTTTTTAATCAAAGTTTTGTGTGTGTGTTTGTGTATATGTGTGTGATGCACCTAGCCACAAGAGACTTTAAATTGTGGAGTCTCTTAGGGCACATTTTCTCTGAAAGGAAAAATTTCCTAATTTTTTGACCAATTTTCCTTTGGTTTGTTGTTCCTTTGGTTATTGCCTTGTTGGCATTTTTATTAGTGGACATGTTTTCTGTTGCCTGAAGCAAATATAGCAGTAATTCATTCCTATAAAACAATATGCAGTACTTGCAGTTACACAACACGGCTCAAATTTCTTGCTTTGTAATGAGGTCTCTTTAATTATTTACCTTTTTGTGTTCTCTGAGAACTCTGCCTTTCCATCTTCCAGTATTTGCTTTTCATGTAAGAACCTGCAAGATTTTTTTGTTGTTTTGATTCTCCTAACTTAACCTCCAAAACAATTTGTAAAAATGTATAGTCACTTAATCATTTGCACTTGGAAAAGAAGAGCCATCCAATTTGGGATTAGAGAGAAAACAAAGAATGAATGGCATAGTTTTACTGTAAATTGATGATTATTTTTATTTTTCAGCCGCTAGCTTGATTGAATGACTTTTTTTCTTTGCCTTTGACTCATACAGGTCCCTTCCCTTTTCAGTGAAAAGAATCTCAATGAAGAATTCACATCCTTTTTTTTTGTCTTTTAAACTCTAATCAGTAGCCTAGTGCATTTAATTTTTTTCTTTGCTGTTTCTTCACCTTTGAACCACTGTCAACTTTAAACATAAATTTTGGTGACCCCAGCCAACCAAAAGAGTATAGCATAAGAAAAGGTACACTGACCTTGTCAGTGTTTTTGTTAGTTGACTATAGTTTGCTATTACTCAAGTTTAGGGAAATTAGTTTTAAATTTGGAGGATATGTATTAATTTGGTTCATTTTTTTTTTTTTACTTTTTTGTTATCAAAAATTTTCAACATTCCCAAAGTAGGATAGTATCATAAATTCCCCTGTAGCTATATCAACAACTATCAGTTCATGGCCAGCCTTTCTTCCACCTACTCGCTCCCTCTTGAATTTGAAACAAATCCCAAATATTTCATTTATAAGCATATCATGATGTGTAACTAAAATACTAGTACTTAAACCCATAAGAACAAAGCCACTTACAAATTGATAGTAACACTTCATTATCTATTACCCAAGCAGTATTTAAATTTCCTGTGTCAAATTTATTTTCACAGTTCAAGTTAGAATCCAGATGATGTTCATACATTGCCATTAGTTGTTATATTCTTGGAGCATTTTGAAAATGATTCCATTTTTTCATTTTGATCCCATAATGTGACATTCTTTAATTTTTCAAATACTACAGAAATAATACAGTAAACACCCATACACATACCCTTCTTGATACATCCGTTACTAACATTTTGCCACATATGGGTATGTCTCTGTCTCTGTCCTCCCTCCTCCCTTCTTCCTCAGTCTTTGCAAAGTAAATTGCAGGAGTTGCAGTTCATACTCAGATTGTGTGCTTTGAAGATTTAGTTTTTAGATTTAAAATCAAGGATCTGGTAAAGGTTCACATATAGCATTGATGGAATTGTTTTGTATCTGGGGTTTCAAATAGATCACTTGCCACAAGTTGTTACGAGCACCTGGCATGTGGCAAATGGACTGGGTAGTTGGGATTTTGAATATTTATTTAATTTAAATAGATGGTTACCTCATTTGGACAAATCAGATATAGGAAATTTATCTCCACCTTTTAAATGTATTGTATGGCATCTTTTTTGAAGGTGCTTCACCAATTGTCTTAGAGTATGTTCCTCATCTGGATTTGTCTTTTTCCTCATGATAAATTCGTTTTAAACAGTTTTAGGCAGGGATACATAGGAATGCATTGTGTCCTTCATAGTACACATAATAGGAGGTACGTCACGACAATTTGCCCCTTACCTTTTGAGTGTTTTATTTAGCGGGAGCATTGGAGAACTAAAATAATTAATGTGTTCTCTGTTGAGAGGGAACTACTTTATTCAATGCAATGTAAAAGATACTTGCTGTAGAGGAAATTAATAACATTCATCCATTTGATTATTTATCAAACTCTTCTGTTTTATGATGGAGATGCAGCAGTGAATGCTGGTAGAGTCCTTATTAAGTTTATTGTATAATGGAAGGGGGTAGATTAAAAAACAACTAGTTCAGGTTACATGTCGTATAATACCTTAGTTACCTCTTTTGTACTTAATTGCAATTTAGTTCAAGAGGTACTGATGAAGGTACTCTTTCCCTCTTTTTCCAAGAATCTTTTGGAATTTTCAGAAGTTCTTCCTTATGCTGCAAAGAAAAATACCTAGTGTATCTATAGTGCCATTTTATTTTTTTCAGTGGTACAATGTCAATGTATGTAGGTTTTTTCCTTTGGTAACAGCGGGCTGAAAATACTCAGTTTAATTTAGATCTAAGCCCACAAACTATGTAATCTGTTCAAATCAAGATTTATTTAACTGGGTTGGTTGAGTCTTACCCTGTAGAATGGAAAACTTTTCTCTTCTTACTGTAAAGAAAATTGTTATAATAAGGTTGAGTCTAATCAACTGTTTGAAAATAAAACTATAAGCATTGTCTTAAATTTAATTTGCAGAGTTCTTCTTGCAAATGTTACCTACCTCTGTGTATCTTTTATTATTAAATGTTGATGGCTCTATTCATACTGAACAATGTTGTTTCTTTTTTTTTACTCAGAGATATACCGCATTGTTTCCCAGAAGCAAATGTCAGACAGACGTGAAAATGACATGTCTCCAAGCAACAATGTGGTTCCTATTCATGTTCCACCAACCACTGAAAACAAGCCAAAGGTGCAGTGCTGTCAGAACATATAAGGCGTTTCTCTTCTCCCCTAGAAGGCTGTGTATAGTCCATTTCCCAGGTCTGAGATTTAAATATATTTGTAATTCTTGTGGTCACTTTTGTGTTTTATTACTTCCTCATACTTAATGAATTTTTCCATGTCTTAAGTCTTTTGATTTTGCTTTATAAAATCATCCACTTGTCCTGGATGACTGCAGCTTTTTTTCATGCTCTGGCTTCACTAGCCTTAGTTTAATAAACTGAATGTTTGGATTCCTCAGTTATTGTTTACTTTTCATCATGGAAGCCTGTCGCTGTAGTACTTGATCACTTGAAGCTCAGACCTAGGTCTTGATCAAATCAAACTAAGGCTTTAGAAATAAGCTATCATATTGCCACAGAGCAACTTATAATTAATACACTCTTCTCTCAGTGCAGTGTATATTTTCACAGATCTAGGAATTGCCCTGTAAACACAGAAAGATTTTGAGAGCTTGAAAATTTTCCATTCTGGAAGTCAATTTCTAAAATGCCTTAATAGGGTTATGTAGCTTAATAAATTTTGTTTTTTAATTTTTGTAAGCATCAAAGTTGATTAGAGAAGGGGCACTTTTCTCGACAAGAATTATCAACACAAAAGACTGTTGTGGTTTCAGTAGTTCTGTGGTTATGGGGCCATATGTTACATAATGCTGCCTGGCAGGGTGGGAATTGGAGAGACTGGTGGAATTCCATCTGAGGTGCCTCTGTGGCAGTGATTAGGCAGCCCAGGTTATCCATCTGATTTCCCAGCAGTAGATTAGGTGGCATTTTATTGCCCCAGCAATAACTGATTCAGTGCTCTTAGTAGAAAGTGTTAATTTTGTCTTAAAAACCTTCCAGTAAATGCAACTTAGTTTTATCATCATATCCACCAGCAAGCATGGATTTTTAACAAAGCTGATTTTTGAGTTTCACAGTATGTTAAGGAATATAGTCGGGTTAAATATCTGATTTCAGTATGTCTAAAGAATACAGTGAGAGGTTAATTTCTGCTCAAGTGTTATCACTTAAAGGCATGTATTCTTTTAGTATGTAAGATGAAATAGTACCTTGAGTTTAAATAGAATGCATTTAGGCATTGTACAAACCTGAAATAATTTTCTTCTACTACATTATTGAAATCAATGGAGCAACTAGTTTCTCATTCAGAAATGTGCACACTAATATTTTGTTTTACTTTCTTGTGGATAATATTAAGCACTTAATTCTGTAGTGTTCTGAAAGTTGTGTTAACTGAAGTGATACTATTCAGGATGGTGATATATCACAAAAATGGGTGTGTGGGCTTGCATAGATTACTATGTTTCATAGTTAATCTTTTGTCTTTTGCGGTGCTCATGACGTGTGGGGCACACGGAAGGCATTGCTGTGGTCAGTCATTTTGGTTTTTTTCTGTAGCCATTTTATTTTAGTGTATTGGTTATGAAGATACTATTATCTGTAAATTGCTACTTTGTATTTTATGCATGCTCTGTAACTTGATTTTTATTTTATTTTATTTTTTAGTTACTGATTTGGAATATGTTCACATTCTAATAAACAGTTATGGGGGGACTATTCCTTATGTTGTCACCTTAAATTTTTCCTGAAAGTGTTTTGGATGTAGCCATGGAATATTGGATCTGATTAGTAATAGCATAGGTTCCTTGCATTACAGAGTAAACAGTGAATTGGAAGTATTACTGTGTGAATTCAGCTTTGATTTTAGATATGTACTTCAGTTATTTTTTGCTTAGAAAAAGTATTACCAAAAACATTAGGGAAGTAGTCTCATGTCGTCAAACCCAACCGGTTCCATCACTATTTTACCCCAAATTAGTAATGCATTTTTTACAAAATTAATAAAGAAGAAACTAGTAAATTGAAAGAAATAATTTTTTTTTTTTTTAACCAAGTGTAGACTTAATGTTGCCTTGAGCGTGGTTGGATCTTGGGAGAATTCCAAGAAACCTTAAGTAGCAGTAGTAAAAATTGACTTTGCATTTCAACCAGTTTACTCATTCTGAATAGTATCTTAATGAAACAAACTGAAATAGGAAACATTAATGTTTTAAATATTATGAAAGTTGGCCTCCCTGGTGGCACAGCGGTTGGGCGCTGCGCTGTGGAGCTGTT
Source organism: Scalopus aquaticus (assembly GCA_004024925.1). Taxonomy (NCBI): domain Eukaryota; kingdom Metazoa; phylum Chordata; class Mammalia; order Eulipotyphla; family Talpidae; genus Scalopus; species Scalopus aquaticus. The sequence continues at coordinate 102,067 of PVIJ01002998.1, read as the reverse complement.
CGCAGCTCACAATGCGAGTTCGATGCCCAGCCAGGGAGAGTCCCACATGGTGCGGCAGGCCTCTCCTGCCTCGCCCGTTGCTCCCCTCAGCAGTGTATTTCTGATCTGCCTGTTCTGCTCCTTACTCTGTCTCTCGCTGCCCCACGCCTCTGGCCTGTACCCCAGCTTGTATGTATAACTAAATAAATCTTAAAAAAAATATATTATGAAAGTTTAGGGCTCAAGGCACTTTAAAAGTATTTTACTGCTTGGTCTTTTTCACTTAACACTGAATTTTTAACTGTTATATTCTGAGAATTTAGCCATCTCAATTTAAGTTTGTATGTCACTGTTCTCATGTTTTTTCTCTAATTGCAGTCATTATTCTAAAAGGTAAGCTATGTTTTGCCTCTGCATTGAGTAGGCTGAATTCTTGCTCTAAAAAGAAGTGCTAGCCAGTCATTTAAATTCTGCAGAGCTCTGCAGAAAAGATGGACTTTTCTAAAAAGTTTGGATTGCCTATCAGCTAATCATTTATTTTACCCCTGGGAAAATGAACATCTTACTTTTGTCTGCAGTGACTTGTATTTAGAAAATACAAATGTTTTCAGTGGAGTGACCTATGTGATATTCTCTTTCTACCTTAAAGAGAAAAAACTGTTGACAATTTTGTGCAAAATAGGCAGAATAATTCAGAGACTGGGTGGATAGTTGAGAACATATTTCAACCTCTTAGGTTTTGATTTATAGATGTTTTTTGAACAGAGGAGACAAATAGACATTGGCTATTTGATGTGATAAACACATAAGCTTGAAAAAGTTTAAAACAAAATACAATTTTGTGTAAGTGCAAGTGCATGATACCATTTCCTGTGTGGAGAAAAAAATGAGAGGAGAACATTCCATCACATCATTTAGTTGGTTAGCATCATAAACTAGTGCTAAAGAGAAGAGGGCTGATTTTTATTTTTCTGGTTGGGGCAGTGCTGGTATCACACTCCTTTCTGGGATTTGACAGGTCACCTCTTCCACTCACCTATAATATATTGAAAATGGGATTGTCATTCTGATGTTTCAAAGAATGGTTGTATTTTCCCCAAAATGTAGGAGGTGATTAACAAATTACACAAAATGCTAAGGTTATTGCAGTTTATGGAAAGAAAACAGAGATAAATTAGACTGAGAGATAAATTTAATTAAAATGTTTGCTTTCTCGAATATTGAATTGAAGGATAAAGAATATTTGAAAGGACATTGCATACATATTAGAAAATATGCTAAACTTTGTGAGCTAAAAGATTGAAAGCGGTAGGTATCATGGAGCACTTGAAGGGAATTTTAGTCATAGCTCTTCTGGTCATTTTTATCTCTAAGCCTCATAGTCTTCCAGCTAACTCGAGGGACTGGGTTAGATAATTTGTGTGGTTTCACCCCAGCTCTAATTCAGTAATTCTATGAATGAGTTCTCTTCAGGTACCAAAGCCAAATCTTCATACATTCTAATTGAAATTGAAATTTGATACATAAATGCTTTTGGTCTTTATAATTTGATTAAAATGCTATCTTTATTTCCATGTTAATGCCATTAAAAAAGATGAAAGCTTTCAGAATATTTGCAAAATGACTGTCAGTTTCAGTCACGTGTATCAAAGTGCTGGGAGGAGCTTGGGGGTTCTGTCAACTGTGTATTGAAAACTTTTTTCGCTTTTACTATTGAAAAAACTGGCTTTTAATGTATACTTTAAAATATATTTGTCTGAGAGAGCACTTTTAAAGACATTTTTGTGTTTAATTTTTAAAGAATTATGTCCAATAGGAATCTAGAAGAAGGTGGAACAATCCACAGAGCTAGTTATCCAGAGACTCGGTGATTGAATCCAATGGTATAGGTTTATGTTGACAAACATAAATTGTATTATCTGGCTCCTGGTGTAGTAATCTAATCATTGGTAGTCTATGTTACTTGAATTCACTTATTTAACTTGAAGCATAGAATTGATCTGTGTACAGATGGCATGTATATTGGCTGTTAACAGCCAGTTATGTAACAGTTATCAGTACCAGCAATGTTAGTGAAAATTAGTAGCCAGCAGTTCCTTTCCTACATCTATGCCCGTGGAACATAACCTTGCCCCAAATCACAAAATCTCAGGTCCCATTATCCCCATCCAAATGAATAAGTATACTGTTTTTAGCAGCCATTTTCCTGTTTTCTCAGATATCTCTGGGCCAGTGGTCTGGGTCACAATCTTAAGTTCAGAAAAGTGCAACCATTGTACTAGTGTCTGTGCCAAAGCTCTTGTCATATATACCTAAGAATATTATAGGTCTTACCTGAAATGTGACAGTCTGGGAAACCCCAGGAAGCAGCACTCTTTCTGTAGTCTATCTTTGGTGTGAAACTTAACTCTGGAGGAGGATGTTAGGGATTCTCAGTTTTGGTTTTTATTAAAATGGGTGCCTGCAGAGGAGCACTTTATAAAGTTTCTGGTCCCCATGATTTCTCCATGGCCCTGGAGGGCTGAAAATGGTTTGGGAGACAGAATATGGAATGAGGAAGAAACCTGACAACTGTAGCTACAGACAAAGAGCCACTGTCTTCCGTGGATTTGGATTAGATCACTGCTCAGACTTTCTAGCTCTGCATGTCAGGGAAGAAAATGTATAATTACTAAAACTCTGCTAATCACCCTGGCCCTCTATCTGTGCCCTTTGTAATTGCTGCATTATAAAAATCACAAGGGCAGGAAATGTGCTTTGTTCATGTTTATACTCTAATACTACCATCTAGAAATAATTAACAATTCCTCATGTCAGAAAAATAAAAGGAAAGGCCATCTAAAGGAGTAAGGGGACTAATCATAGGTTCCCTTTGGTTCAATTTGGGAAAACTGGTCTGAGAATTGGCATTCAGGTTGAACATTTTTTAAAGGTGATAAAATTATAATTGTATTATAGGTATGTTTATAACAGCTATATAAGTATAAATATTACTAAATATTACTAGTGTATTGATATACTAAATAATAGTATACTAGTATATGTACCATCCTCCCCTCCTGAGAAAGATTTCCTATCTCCTTTTGCTGTCACGTACTGATTAAATGGCCTCTTTTGTTTTTCCTCTGTTAGATGAAAGACTAATAGAATGTATCATTCTTGATTCTTCTGTAACGAGTATACAACCTACAGCCACTGAGTGTACAACAACCTGCAGCCTTTGGTTATCATTTGTGGTATTGGGTAGTACTCTGAGCTCCGTAAGTCATAACCTTATATTGCTACTCTCAGTAAATACATTTTTAGTTTTGTAGCTCTTGATTGTTTTGTCTTGAACAGATTGTCAAGCCAGACCCTTGAGAATTGTCAGTAAAATGTTTTCTGAGTCTTAACCTTTAAAGAAAAGATACTATTTTTGATTAATCATTTTATTAAATGGAAATAGCTTTTGAGTTATTTCCTGTAAGCCTTGTGAACTGACAGATTGTGAAAGCATGTTTAGTTTGACTTAAAAATGATTCAATACAAACCTTTTAAAGTATGAACAAACTTTAAACTTTTACCATTTGAATGCATTCATTCAATAAGCTATTTTTTTTTTAGCACCTGTACTTTATTATAAAATTAATCCTTCTGCTTTACCAGTTAGGTTTACAATGTTATGTTTCAAAGGTCCTAAAACAGATGCACCCTAATGTTGTTTTGGGTGGTAACTTCTATTGATGGATTGCTATTCATTGCATTTATGCAAATTAGGTGCCCCTTCCACTTGCTTTTATTCCAGTCCATAGAAGTACCTTTGTGCCTCTGGAACTGAGCACAAACTGTAATAGTTGTCTTTGAGTCCAAATCTTTGTGAAAACAGAGAAATCCTCTATTTCTGATATACTGTGTATATGTGATTCTTCAATAATTTTTGGACGTTAAGAATGTGTTGCCTCCCATTCATTACTCAAAACCAGGGAAGAGATTTCCCTTGTTTTAAATTTGATAGACTTTTTTCACTTTATTTTCAAACAGCTGTTGGGATAATTTGTATTTTTCTTGCTGTGTAAAGTGACCACACAAAACGTGGGATGGTTTTACTTCTAAACCTAAGGTGTATAATTATGGACGTTTTCAGTTTGTAACACAAAAGTGGGCATTCTGATTAAGTTAGAGAAAAATCATTTTATTTTCATACAAGGTGTGATCCCTCTGCACAGTGAACAAATATATTACAAATCTGGTTGCTTAAAAAAGTATTGCCATTTCAGTCTCATTTATGCCACTGTACACTAATGAGTTTTCTTTATTCATTTGAGTTGTATGCATATCAGTTTATTTGAGTGAAAGTTTAGTTTGTGTAAAATAGAACAGGTTTTCAAGTTGCCAATAAAATGCACAGTATACATATTTAGGTTGACCATGAATCTATGTGTGACATTGCTAGACAGAAGTTTTTAATGGTTGCTCTGTAAGATCGAAAAGTCTTTATCAGTAACCCTTAGATATATGAAGACAGCTGTTGTCACCATAGATCAATCACACCCTCTGCCTTTCCCTTTTCCTAGAATGCTAGAGCGGAGGGGTTGCTACAATTCCCCTACCTTGCCTTTTTTTTTTTTTTTTAAACATACATGGGGGTAAAAGGAGCGCAAAGAGGGCAAGTAACACTCGAATCTCTTGTTCTAGTGCTTTAGCAGTTCCATTATACCACCTCTTGTCCAGAAGATAGTTGACAAGAGAGGTGAAACTTAGGTGATGCTGCTTGTTTGCAGTTTGCTAGTTAGCAATTATTGTGCATGCAGGGTAAGGGAAGAAGAGAAAACCTGGGGTTGAGATGAAGTTCCTTCTTGCTGATCTGACTTTGCCATGCTTCTTAATCCTTGCTTCACAAAGATAATGGAGCACTTCCTGCTCTGAAAACTGAGGTAAGTCTCTTATCTATATTTCTTCCTACATATGTATGAGAAATATTTACTTGAGTCTACAAAGTAACTTTCTAGTGTTTATATTTTAATAAGGCTTTTTTGGAAAGTAAATCTGCTATTGCTGATCACTTGCTCCCATGCACACATGCAGCATTCATGTAAGTATTATATATTTTTCCCTAAAATGAAATTTGCTTAAGTCTGAGTGAAGTAGGGAAGGGAAGATTTACTCATTTGTTTATTTTCTTGCATTTGTTGGTTATTGTCCAAGTTAATAGGTTTCAAGGCATACTTCTACTTTGTATCAAGGGCTTCAGAGCCTCACATTTCATGTAGCAGCTATTCCAGCTTTGCAGTCATTTAGCTCCTCTTTTGTCTATCTTTTAAAAAGTATTTTTTACTAGTTGGACTATTAAGAAAATGAAGTGTTACAGGGGTGACCAGTCCTTTCCTTGGTTTGCCCTTTTGGTCTTTATTGAAAGGAGATCCTTTTTAGGATTTGGGAGTTAGTTCAGTTTTGACTCACCTGAGTTCCAGTTTACCTATGTTGATGGGTAGCGGAAGGTATAGACATCTGAGTACTGGGAACTGGAGCATCAGCTCATTGTTTTACCTTTTTGGCCCTCATTAGGGTGTGGTTTTAATATAAGGTTTTTACATCATGTTACAGCAGCTGATTACAGTCCATTCTTTCTTCAATCATCTTATTCTATCAAAGAGCATAGTGTACATTAAGTAACTTAACTTGCTACATCCACTTTTGTCTAATTTCCTCTATGCTTTTCGGTTCCATATTACATCAGGCTCAAAATTTATGAAGAAATGGTTAAAAGCAAGTACTCTAAGTTAAGTAATGCCAACCAAATAAAATCAGGAGGCCAAATAGCCATTTTTAGGGGTGCTTAATTCTTACTAGTCTATAATTGCTTAAAGCATCATTTCAGAGAACAAAGGAGATAAAGAGAAAGCCAGGACTGACTGATTGACCTGAATTTTGAAGTGCAAGATTTGATACAGTTGGCTTAGAAATCACTGTCGTAAACTGAAAGAAGATGCTGCAATTTGGAAACTTCTTTTTGCCTTACTACCATTACAGGGCAAAAGAAGTAAAGTTATTTTGTATTTATTAGTGTTACTTGAAAAAACTGAAGTTTGTTGGCATTAGACGATCTACTAAATTGTGAGATCTTGGCTGTTGTAATTTGATGGACCAGACATATGTACAGGTACTTTAGGATTGGTATTAGCCAGTTTTGTGTCTGTATACTAATTATCTTGGATAGTAAAACAGTTATTAATGATAACAGCAAACAAAAGTACATATACATTTCAGGTGCTTTAAAGTACTCCTCTCCCGTCCCCACACTCCCCCCTCCAGCAAGGTTTGTAAAACCTATTCTACATGCTTTCTAGGCACCAAGTTTCTGATAATTAAATATATAAATATATACCTAACTATGTTTAGCTGATGTTGATGAGTACCTGTATCTTAAATATTTTTTAAAAATCATGTAATCCAGGACTTTTTTGGGGCATTGGGGATGTTGATGGTAGGATTTGCCTTTGTGAAAAGACTTCTTGAACAATTACCCCAGTCCCACTTAGAAGCACTTCTTTAGTTCCAGGTGACCATCATAACTAACACGCAGTTGTAGTCTGTACCAAGATTTCAAGTCAAGGGATTGTCTTCTTTCAGAGTCAGAGAATGTTCAGCGGAGCACATTGTAAGGGAGAGGCTTATCCTGCTAAGACTGCTTGTCCTGGGAGGGCCCATTGGCAGAGCTTTGTCTTACTGGGAGGAGGTCATAGTGACCAGGAATATGGCTGTTCCTAGGTAGGTCGTATGCATTCTGAATATAGCTGGAGTTATGGCCGCGACCTTCTTGGACCACACTGACTGTGGGCTCTAAGGAATACAGTGAAAAATGAGTTCAGAGAACAGATTAGCTTTGGTTGCTGGGGGGAGGGGGTGTTTCTATTTAACTTGGGGAGAGAAGCCAAGGACTTCCATCAAAAATCTACAATAAATATATGAGGGGTACCATTGAAGCTTTCTCAAGAGATGGAATATCTTGGGGTAAGGGTTTTATCACTGAGCCCAGGAACAGATTAAACTGGGAGAAGATAAAAAAAAGGTATTTCAGAAATTTGCAAATGTCTGTTCTGATTGTTTTTTAAACTGGAAATGACAATATCAATAATCAGTTGAAGTATACGTGTGTGTGTCCCCACTCCCTACCCCCAGTATTTCTGCTTCATCCTAGGGGTGTGTGTGTGTGTGTGTGTGTGTGTGTGTGTGTGTGTGTGTGTAAAAGCAGAGTTGGCACAAGAATTTAATTTCCTGCATGAGAGGAGGGCAGTCCTGGGAAAGACAGTACACCTTGGAAATTCCTTAAAGCAACAAAAGAAGGGTGTGTTTTCAAAACAGGGTGAGTGGGGTGGGCTTATTTTTACTTCAGAGGCTGCACTAATGCCCTGATTTCACTAAGTTACTTATTTGAGACACCTACCAACTTCATATATATTTTTATTAGATGTCGACAAGGATGGCACATCTGTGTACGGAGACCCCCTGTGCACAGGCGACTTCATTTCTACATAGCTGCTTTCTGGAAGCTTGCAGGTGAGGATGGGAGGGTCCTTAATTGTGGCGTAAGGGTTTTCACTGCTATTCAAGGAACAAGTGCTAGAACTGCACATGGATTCTTTCATGTAATCTGAAAAGCAAGAGAGATTTCTTAAGGACATGAAATTTCATTTAAATACAGAAGCAGGCTGCAGTTGAGCTTATGTGCCTTTCATGATTCTGGAGCTGTAAAAAATCTACGATAACCCAAGACATATTAAATGTGTTCAGGAGCACTTTCCTATGTAGGAAGGGTGGTTCTTCTAAAGAAAAGTATGTTTTCAGAGGGTTAGGGGCATTTTTGCTTCTAGTAATTAGGTATAGCACCAGAAAAGCATTAAGTCAAGATATTTAATGTATGTTTTCACATATATTAAAAATTCCTACAAAATCCTGCAAGGCTAGTTGATAGTTTGTATTTTATCAGATGAAGGGGCAGAGAAATGAGGTCACATAGCTTGTAAGACTTGAGTTTTAAGAGCCAAGACTTGAAGCTGTGCCGTGGGACTCCATGGCCTGTGCATTTTTCTGTGATATCCTTCTGCATTCTTTCTGATGACTAAAGAGCTTAGGTTCAGAAATAAGTAGGTCTCTTTGGCACAGCAACTTGGTAACCTGTAGACAGCAAATCCTGGTGGTGTCCCTGCTGTGGAAAGTTAGTGATCAGAGTGGGGTTGACTGCAGTGTAGAGTGTAGGAAGCACTTGGTCTTTGCTTGCCTTTGGAAAGTTCCTGTTTTCTAGCAAGCCTGAAATGTATCCTCTTGGGTCACTTATCTCAGTTCTTGTGAATGCTAGTGAAATCTAACAGAAACCTACTTTAGCGTAGCTTTCTCTGATACTGGAAGAACTCCTTTCTTCCCTACTGCCTCTCAGGTACATCATCCCCACGACTTCGGGTATGTTAGGGTACAAAAGGACACAAATTAGTTTCTAATTGTGAAGCCAGATAGCTCGCTTCACTGGAGGAAGAAAGTCTCTTGGTGATACCGAGTTACAGGTGAGGGGAGCCTTTCCTTCATTTTTGTGCCATTCCCCTTTGGAGAAACATCATTGCCTTCTGTTTGACTACCTCAGGTGAAGTAGTTTTTGCCTGGGAAAGACTATAGATTCTCTAATCTGGCAACTCTGACCCTCAACCTGCGTGAGGCACTGCCAGCCAGGGATCTAGAAACATGCACTGAGTTGCAGGGGATTAATAGTCAAGAGTGGTCTAAGAGGCCTCTCAGCTATAAATTTCTTCAAGTTTAGCAGATGGTGAAATTCTTGGATGATCTTTCACTAGAACCACCACACATTGCATTTGGGGCTGGTATGTATTTATGCTTTCTGCCTCCAAGTTGTGAGATGAGATGAAAATGTAAGAAAAGTGAAAATGATAATACAAACTGAAAGGGTGACTTAGCTGTACCTTGTTCCAGTGAGTGAAACACTGCCCGTAGCTGAGGTAGCTGAAGTATGTTATAAGTAGTCCCATAGTGGGTAACTAGTTGCCAGGGAAATTTACCTTTTTGTTAGTGTTTGGTTATTGATGTTTGAGGAAACATTAAAAGCTAAAACAATCTTATACAAAAACATAATTACCCATTAGTTCCTTTAAGTATTCACAGTACCGTATGATCTAGGTAGAACACTGTATCCACCCACCCTTTATTGCTCTTCCTCTGTATTGCTTATGAGGAAATTGAGGCTTAGAGTGGGGAAGTGTCTTCTCTGGGGTCACACTACTTATCAGTAGTAGAGCAAGCTCTAGAACCGGGCTCAGAGCACTTCGCTTCACAAGACCCACAAGTAGAGAAATTGACCTTGTCCTGTTTTAGAATGTGGCCTCTTTGTATCATAGGACCTACAGAGGAGGAGGAAAGAGTCTTGCTGGACAATTAGCAGTCCCAGCTAGCCCCAGCAAGGACTAAAGGTAGCCTGGATTGGCCCAACTCTTGGAGAGGCTCTTGTAGGAAAAGATAGCTATGGGTCTAAGGTCAGACCTACGCTGAGCTACATACATAAACCTTTAGTGAGTACAGATCACCCTGGAACATTAGGGGCTTGGACTGTGCAGGTTCACTTACATGTGGATTATTTTCTGTGTTTCCTGTGTTTCCATATTCACGACTACATATGCTTGGACTGGCTCAGTCAGTGCTCCCCAAACCCCTGAACTGCATGAGTGAACTGCATGTTGTTTCTTAATACAAGGGAGTGGGGTCCAGAAACCCTAACATGGTCCATCAATCCTACTTCTCACTGAATTCGCCTATTAAGGAGTAAGACAGTGTGACTCAGAGCTGTGTGCTTGGAAGCTGAAGGAAGGGCTATCTCTGGAGTGTCATGTTCTATCATTTCTCCCATCTCCCCCCCCCCCCCATCACTTGATTCGGAGCAGCCTCAGGTGTATATTTTCTGAAACTTGAACAGATACAGCTCACTATGTAGTGCTTACAGCTAGTCTCTACTACAGATAGGTCATTTGAAACTTGTTACATCTGTGAAAAGGGCTGGGCAGGAGGGACTACTACTACTGTTTCAGTAAAGAGGACACCGCAGCTCATATATTGTTTCCCTAAGAGTAGCAAGTAGTCGGGTTAGGACTCAGTACCTATTTTCTCTTGATACCCAATCACAATGTTTTTTCCTCACACCTTGTCACCCATGCTTCTGTTGTATATCTCTGTAGTAGATATAGCTTACATTTAGTTACACTTTACCTTTAGCACAAAATACCTTTATCTTTGGGGCCAAGCCCTGCAGAAAAAGGCTGAGCTCTAAGCTTTTTGTGTGTGTCTGGTGACTGATTCAGATGCTGCAATGGGAGCTCTAGCTCCCAGTTCAACACTTAAATGAGCCTCAGACAGCCAGTGGTTCCCCTCTTATTTCCACCAGAAGCGTCTGCTTTCAAGTTTTGGGGGATAAATTGTTTGCTCTGTAGCATGGGATACACCTAAGTAGAGAAGAGAAGTTGAGTAGGGAGGAGGGGATTAGTCTCAGGGAGCTGTAATTTCCATAAAGGAATCGGAGGTAAAAAGGGTGGGGTGGGGGGGAGTGTGAGTTGTGGGGGAGTGTTGAAATATGGAATCATCTGGATCCTGTTTCTACTAGGAACTGAGGGGTGGTAAAGGGCCAGGCAGGAAGTTTTTGCTTCAGGAAGCTACTCTTTTCTCCAGCTGAGTCAGCCACCTGCCTGCTGAGAGGGAGGAGTTAAGGGGAAAACTATCCAGGGACTCTAAGCTACTTCCTCATCCCGCCCTTAGGCCAGTCCCTGCACTTCAGAGCATTCTGCAAAGAAAAGGGAAGCTTCAGCCTACCAAGCTCTAGGGAGTCATTCTTCCAGGCCCTGTAATTGGCACCCATGCAGGCGGCATAGCCCTATAATGCCCTGGCATTTGTCTCATCTGGTGTCTACCTCCCCAAAATAACACACAACCATTTATTAGAAACAGAAGGAGCCTCTGAAATGAGCTAATTTAAGTGCTGTCGTTTGATACAGGTAACAGCAAATCCAGAGGGTAAGTGATTTTCCAAGGCCACCTGTGAGTCTAAAACTAACCCAGACTTTGAGGTTCACATTAACATCTACTTAAGGCCAATATTTCATTGTTGAGGAAAACCCAGGCACTGAACATCCGTCTCTGGCCTTTTGGCCATTACTATCGTTAGAAGATCACACTGCCTTTTCTCTTTCTGGGTCCTTAGTTAGCATCCTTTTCTTGAGAGACAAGGCAGTGGGGAAAGAAAGGGGAGATTTCAGGGTCAGAAGGAAAACCACACTGACTGAAACAATGTTTTCAGGATAGACAGTCGCTTAACTACTTGGGAACCCAGGTTACTGCAAGGGGTGCCTTGGCGCTTGGGTTAGCAAGGAATATGGATTGGAGAAGGGGGGAGTGGCCGCAACAGTGGTGTCCAGGGCTTCAGCAGCATGAAGGGAGTAGTGGGGAGGATTTCCTCTAAAGCATCTGGAAATGCCTGACAGACAAGGAATTTAGTAAGAGGCAGTTTGGTCTCCCCACTATCTGCATAGTGATTCTGTAACAAAGTGTTTAGAGGTGAAATGGGTTTTAGCACAGCAGTGTGAGTGGTGGTCTGTAATTTCCAAAATGACTGAATTAAATGAAGACTTTCAGAGAGGGTGGTAGTATAGTCCTGCCCTTCAGAGGAAGAACCAGAGGCCCAGAGAACAACACTGTGATCTATTAAGTGCTGTATAGCAAGAACGAGGACTAGAAACCTTAACCAGTGCTCTTTCCCACTGAATTCAGAGGACTCTTAGCATTCTGATTTGATTTGGCTTGGTAGTTTTAGGAAATTAATTCCTCTTACAAAGGAAGTTTGGGAGTTCAGCCAGTTAGTGGGGGCTTATTTCATGTCTTTGACAAGTTTCTGTAAAGTTCTGAACTGGGACATTCCACATTCCTGTTTTTGAATTACCTTGTTCTGGTGTGGTGATTCCCAGCACCTGCTAATACATTTGCCTATGCAACCCTCATTTCTCTCTAACTCAAAGGGTGAGTATCGCCTGAAACAAAACTTGGCTGCTTGCCTGCTACACTTAGACTCAGAGGCTCAGGTGTATGATCCCATAAAACAGGAATGAGTGATGCTGAGGCAGACACTGTGTCTCCTTAGCTTTGTTTTACATTTATGGTTGTAAGTTTGGAAGGAGGTACCCTCATCGCAATGCACAGGATATCCAGGTGCATAAAAAAGTTGTGTGCTCACTTATTGTGGTGTCTGAACCTGTTTGAGCTGTTTCACACTTGAGTCATACATACTCTGAGCTGGAAATGCGATCAGAGAGAGTTCTGCCCAGGTCGCAGTGAAAGCAGAGTTGTCTTTCTGTTTGTAGTTTCACCAACTGTCCTAGTACTTGCCTTCATTTGGATTGTTTAAGTCACAACTCACAGAATATCGTTACAGTGGTGCTCTCCGGGGAGTGGTGCTGTTATTGGCCAGGGGCCTGCGGTGACCTGTCTTCAGATTGGGCCATGTATTTCCTAACGCTTGCCCTTCTGTTCTCTCGCTCATAATACTAGCATCACCTGCTGCAGCCCACCCCATTTCTCATAACCACTCTGCCAACGACCAGCTCTGTTAGAAAATAATTATCTTGGATGTACTGAAGACTAAACCTGAAAGTCCAGGAAATTTGTGGCAGTCTAGACCAGTGGTTTCTACGTGTTAATTGGGTGATGTGCTTCATATTGATATCCTTAAGTTCTCATCACAAATGTAGATCCCAGGGCCCCATTCTAGATCTATTGTATCAGAATCTTGTGGAGATGTGAACTTCTGTATTTTAAAATAACCTTTCAAGTGATTTTGGTGTACAGATAGGTTTAGGATATCCGTTGGGATCTTTGCTGTCAGCAGTTTGGTAGACTCTTAAGTAGACCTTAAAGGCAGAAGGGACACCCTTACTACATTGGTACAATCCTTTCCAAGATGCAAAAACACTTCTCTGTGATTTGATTGGACATTCATGATAACCTTGTTAGACAAAAGGACAGGCATAATTATCCCATCCTTGCTAGAGAGGAAATTTCCTTGGGGTGTTCAGTTAATCAGTGACAGAGCAATAAGTGACATGGTTCCAAGCTGCCTATTTCACCTTTGTGTCATTTAACCCGAGTGCCTAAGACCAAGGCAGGACCTGACCTTTCACTTCACCTGTAGACTTCCTAGGATGATCTGCCTTGCACTTCCCTTGTGTTAAGGATTAGTCCCAGTTTCCCCATTCTTGGGGGTAGAATGCCATACAGTACTAACACTTGGCATCATTTTCATTCCGTGTGCCCCCAGAAAGCCAGCAGGTGCAGGGTGGTGTTCCTCGCCAGTGCAATGACAGGAGGCCTCTGGGGCAGGTAGATTGACTTTATTTCGATTTTATAATCAATTTAACTCATACTAATTGGTTGGATAATGAAGTTCTACATTTCCAAGACATTTAGTTGGCATCTATAAAAAACCCACAAGCATTTGCTAAGCAGGTGCAGCTGAAAGATGGCGTCATTATCATTATGCTCGCTCCTCCTGGGCAGAGCTGCCCAGCAGCCCCAGGTCCTGTGGGCTTTTAGCTTTTTTGGGGGGGGGAGGGGGAAGAGATGCGCAGTTTCTCTCTGGTAGAATTCCTGGCCATTTCAGATCTGCACTCTTTATCTTGCTAAGCCCTTTCTAATGGGACGTCAGGATTGGATACTCTACCTTTGAAGCCTTTGTCCATAATGTATGTGTTCTGACGTCTATCCATTCCACAAGTACCTGCAGAGAAACAGTATAAAGAAAGAAAAATATGGGGGTGATTGAGGTTTACTTAGACTATACGTGTTCTTGCTTCGTTTTTCCCCTCCTCCCCCGCCCCCCGCCCTGAAATCAAATAGTATTAGTGCTAGGAAATCACTGTTTAGAGTTTACTTTAAATCATTTTGGTCGTACAGGATTCTCAAAAGGCTCATAAGCATTAACAGTGAGCTGCAGCACCCCCTGCCATTGGCACTCCTCCCCTTTAACTGTCACACTCATGAAGGGAAGGTCTTCCTGTGGGTGATCAAAGGCACTTCTGATGCCTTTGCAATCATTGGAGGTGAAGTTCCACTCTCCAAGAGTATAGGACAGTGAATGAATCAGAACCAGTTCTTAGCTTGGGTAAGAGTGTGTGGTATTTCAAATCCCAGTTCTTTTGGGTTTCAGAACAGTGGAAGACTATTTCTCCTCAGGTCTGGTACTGCCTCTTCTGGATCAGAAACTCGACTAAGAGGAGTCAGGTGAACAGGTGGCTTGAGGTTCTTGATTACTCATCTTTATAGGATGTATGGTCATTCCCACAGTCAGTTCTCTGGGACCATTTGCATATGATTTAGTTGTCTTTGAAAAGTAATACCAGGGTTTTCGGTGCCAAGGATTTTTCTCCCATTTGGTTGTCACAGTTTACCCTAGGGTCCCACAGCACAGCCAGAGGCAAGCCATAAAGCATCTGTGGCCAAGCTCAGGTTCTTTGCTGCTGGTGATCCCAGAACAGAAATTGGCGTTTTACAGTTGGGACAGCAAGTACTCTGGCAAAGTCTCAGGTATTCATTTTCTTTCAGTTTTTAACTGAGGACACGATACTAGGCAAAGCATGCAACAAATGCTTACAGTTTGACTCCACTTGTTTCTCCCCTGAAGAGAATCACTGAAGGCAACCCTCTACTGTTCAGATAGTTCACATAGAGTTCCCATGCTGAATTTGCAAGAGCTTACTCCTGTGTGCCTGTCTTCCACACATCGCTGAGTGACAGGGTAGCACCAGGTACAAAGTTTTCTCAAATTCACTAAAGCACCTCTGATTCCATGTGCCCTTCAGAAACATGATCGCAATACTCTTATCCCTGGCATCTTCTTAACTGATGCCACTTCTTATCACAGAGGCTTCCTTCACCTTCCCTGAAGGAGGGATGCTAGGCTGTTAAAACTTTTCCCTTCCTATAGAAGAGGAAAGAGGGGCAGTGACTTGTCTGAGGCCACACAAACCAATAAGAAGTTGAGTTGCAGCAAGAGTTCAAATGCCTCCCAGTGTTCTCTCCCTTTGGCCTCGGCTTGCCTTAAGTTTTAGTTTAAAAATATGTGGTAGCTCTGGCTGAAGAGTGAGATCTGCAGAGAGGGGAAAATTTGGACTGTGCCCAGAGATGCTCCCGCGTTGAGTAGCGGCTCTGTGAACACCTGAACACTCCCCAGGGGACCCAGAGCGAGGGAGCGCGGCCTCCTTGGTACAGTTCCAAGGCCCTTACGGCCCAGGCCAACTCAACGGGCAGATAGATTCAGAACCTTCACTCTCAGTGCTAGGCCCAGGCACCTGCAGGGATTGGCAGAGTTTCATTTCCCCCTTAATTCACTGCACTTGGGTGTATGGCATCTACTTCTGCCCCCATTCTCCCATAACAGCATGTCATTCCAAGCCTGTGCATCTCCCCCAGGCCACCAGGTGTGAGCACAAAGGATATTTGTTGACGTATCTGCCCCAGCCTCTCCAGATCCCTGACCATATTAGCCAGGGGAGAATGGCCTGGCCATTGGTGGATCTGGGATACTGGGCTTTTTGGCCAGAGAACCCCAAAGGCATTGCCATCCTCAAGTCATTTCTTGATGGTTTTAGTTTGTCTTCTGTGACCCCTAGGGAGTGTAATTATGCCCCCTTAACCTGTGACCCCTAGGGAGTGTAATTATGCCCCCTTAACCTGATACCAGTTGCAGTTTATCCACACCTGGCCATGATAGGAGCAGGGGACTGATGGGAAGGATCCAGATAGTTTTCTTTCTTTAGGTAGAGGATTGGGCTTGTAGACTGATGTTGGGAGGGACAGAGGCTCAATAGGCAGAGTTCTGGGACCATGGGTGGGGTTGTGGGGCGGGAAGGGGGGCTTAGGGTAGGTCCTGGGTTGGATCTGGTATGTAAGCCGCAGGTGCCCAGGGGTAGAGGGTAGGGCTGGAGGGTCTAACCTGGTGAGTGTGGCTCAGCGGGGCTGCTGAGGTGTCTAAGTTCAATGTAGAAGTCCTCGGGCGGGTACCTGGCCTCCAGGGCACTGATCTGGAAATGGGAGTCTAGTGAGAGGAATGACAGGGAGGAGCCATTATTCCCAGGGCCCCGATATGGCAGGGGAGGGGGTGCGCGCGGGTTGGGGTGGGGCAGGCTGGAAGGAATTAAAGCTTCTATGTGTAGCATCCAGAGAGACACTGGGGCCGGGGGATTGGCTAGAGCAGAGGCCCTCTGCCTTGCTTTCCCTCACCCCTCACCCCCTATAGGAAGACAGTCCTCACACAGGAGGCACCTTGGTAGGACCTGTGTCAGGTGTGGGTCCCTTTCCCAGATGGCAAGTGCATCTTTTGCCTCCACCTGGTCCACACATCCAGGCTCTGTCTCCTTTGTGGTCCCTGGCTCATGGCCACACTCCACCAGTCCTCTAATAGAGGAGTGAAGGTGGTTCTGGGCTATACCTGCATGTGAAAGTTAAAACAGGAATCTGGGTTGTCTCCCCATACCCCTTGTCCCTGAGGGAAGCCATCTACTAACCTCCTTTGGAGGTGGGACAAGGCCTCCCCCCTCATTGTGTAAGGAGAACAGGGTGCAACATTGGGGAGGAGGGGGGCCAGACTCAAACCACTACTGACCTAACACGTTCACATAGCTGTAGGGGGTCCAGCCTGTTGTGTCTCTGTCAAGGGACTTGTTACTGAGCTGTTTGGAGAGCAGGAGAACAAGTTAATACCTCGTACCCCTAAGCCGTCACTTTGTCCAGCCTCGTACTCACCCCTGGGATGATCCTGACCCACCTAAGTCCTAACTCACTGAGGGCAGGGGAGAGCAAGGTGTTTCCTCACAGGCCACCATGGCATGAGCCATCTAAGCTGTTTGCCTGAAGTAGGGTTTTCAGGCCCTTAGGGCAGGGGCCTCCCAAGCTGAGCCTGACAGGGAAAGCAGGTGAACTGGGTGGAGCTGCACCATGAAGCCGTGTGCGGCACAAAGGGAAGTCCCGAAGCTGCCCACAGCGTCACTCACCTCTGGCACCCGACCTGAGTGTGAGAGTTTCTCTTCCATGTGATAAAGTATGGGGTCCTTAGGGCATAATCTTTCTACATTTTCAATAGCTGCCTTCATGGGAGAAGGGTTGTTGTCCTCTTTGCACAGACGGGGACCTGAGTCCTGCTTGTCAGGCCCCCCCAGCTCAGGTCCCTGTCCTTTCCATGTCATCACAGCTGCCTGCCTCTGCTACAAGTGCCCTATCTGCCAGGGTCCTTGACCACACAGCCACTCAGGCCCCTCGAGTGAGTAAGTCACAGGTGGGCTACTCTGCAGGAACTTCAGCCCCTACTGAAAAAGAGTAGCTGGCACTTCCTCAGTAGGCTGAGATCAAGAAAGACAAGGCCACAAGAAGCCTTTGCTGCTAAGCTGCAGTAGACTTGCTAATATGGCTCTAGTTAATCTAGGGCCTCCTGCAGGGAAACTACAGCTTCCCTTCTCTCAGCTTTCAAGCCTCGGCTTCAGAAAAGCCTACATTTGAGGCTGGGAATAAAGGTCTAAACTGAGGAAGAAATGGAAAGAATGGCCAAAGCTGAAAGGCTGTGTATGGGGCTGTGTATGGGCATTCTCCAGGGGGCATGCCCATAGCAACGGCTATATATTGTGTAGGCCCGGGGCAGACAGGGAGAAAAGCCTAGAGGGCCAGGGCAAAGGCCTGAGGTGTGAGAACTATGTTCCTGGCCCAGAAGGGATGTTCCAGGAAGCCAGGAGTCCTGGGATTGCATCCCAGAGGTGCTGTGTGCGTGTCAACATGCACATGCGTAGGGGGTGTCAGGAAGTGTGCAGCATGAGCCCATGGTGGTCCTTGGTCTGTTCTTCCTCATTTCTGAACCTCCCACTCTGCCCAGTATGGGTGCTGGCGCACCAGGGGGCTCATTACTTATGTGGTAAGATACCCTTGCCCAAGGGCCTCCAACTGTAGAAGGACATCTTGCCATCCGCCAGGGTTCAGGCTGTGAGGGGGAAAAGGCCTGCAGAACTCAGGTGTGCGTTGGACTGACTGTGGCTGAGGTTTGGATTTATGTCCCTTGTGTAGGTCCTGATTGCAACAGATGGTTGTAGGGGTGGATGGGTGACTTGGTGTGTCCAGGTAAAAGGGCACCCGGACATGGTGTAAGGACGCAGGAGTCTGCATCACAGTGGTCATTAATTCTTTTCAGGTGCTGGCTGCACAGTGTCCAGAATATATTGCAGTAACTGATGACATGTGGTGGTCTGTATGTAAGTTAATAACTGGCAAAAGTGGCCGTGTGGTTATGTGTGCTAAGAATGCTACATGATTTGGTTACACACAGGTGTGGGGGGTACACCTTCTATTGTGTGATGCTATCATGGGTTACATGGTACTTGTTGGCACCAGGTAATCTGCTGACTCTGCTACACTTCCTAGGGTGTCTATGTCTTCTGTGAATCAAAAGGCTGCACTTAATTTGTTGGCATTTGGTTCCACAGGGAACCTCCAGTTGGGGCGGGGCACTGCCTGGGCAGAGGTGAGGGCTGATGGGAGACAGTGCATGGGGGCTAGGGAGTCAGGGGCCCGGTACCTTGGTGGGGCTGTTCCTGTCCAGAGTGCTGACCTGGCTGGTGGCAGGCCCCCCGCACGCCAGTGCGTGGTAGCTGGAATTGGAAAAGCACTGGGCATGGCTGCTACTTTGAGACAAATCTGGGAAGAGAACAAGGTGCCACATACCATCATACCCCTGCCCTTGGCATGAAATACCCCAATATGAACGCTTGGACTGGGCAGTCTTGAGTGCTCTGCAGAGACAGCCAAGTCCCCCATTCCCCAAGCTCTCTGTAGAACTTAGTTGGCTCCTTCCCTCTCGGTGACCCCCTGCAGTCTGCAGATTAGGCTGGCCACTGTGGAGGTGGCACTGTCAGCTGGCACATGGATGAGAAATGTTGGCTTTGACAGTCTCGGATATCACTGAGTCACTACTCAGGACTGTGCTGAAAGTCCCCTGCCTCCCCCCGGGGCCAGATCTCACTAGTAAGGCCAAAAGGGACCCTATGGCCCTCCTGTGGGTTCCAAGAGCTCTCCTTAGGGCGGGGAATTCCAGTGGAATGACATGGGAAACCCAGCCAACCTTGCTCATAAAAGAAGAAAATCCCCAGGTGTCTGTGGGCTCGGGGTTTTACCAGAAAATCTACTTTAGCTGAAATGTAGGGTGGCATGCAAGCCAGAAGTCTACAGGCAGGGTCTGTCTGTCCTTCAGCGCCTAGCACGGAGCAGGACACATGGTAGGCAGCACTTAGCAGGAATGCACTGATGTGATCTTGGTTTTCTAAGCACAAGGGTCAGGAGGCTGTAGGTCAGCCCTGAGCTATGGAGCGGCTGGAACAGGCCATCACAAGAGGTCTTCAGTCTCCTGTGGGCCATTTCAAGCAATCTGACCTCTTCTGCTTAAGTAGGAAGTAGCAAAGCCTTATTCTAGGGCAGCAGTCCAGGCTCAGGGGAGGAGGATTCTGCCCAGCAGCCCTCCCCACGCAGACTCCAGCGCCCATTGGAGCTGCTACCACGCTTGTGGACAGACTGGGTTCTTGCAGCAGTTCGGGACATTGCCCAAACTTTTAGCCCTCCCCCAAGTCAGGCACCGTTCCCTTTTTCTCTACTTATGGACCCTCCTCACCCTTGCAACTGGGAGGAAAGTTGCTCTGAAGTTTCACCAAGGAAGGAAAACAGAACAGAGCCTGGACCCTGAGCTCCAAGGCCCAGGTGGCAGTTACCAGACTGGGAAGGGTTTCCTCGGAAGCATTTAGGAGTTACTGCTTACTGTGGGTGTTCCCGTGGCTGAAGCCTGATGAGAAAGATGGGAAGCACTAAGGAAGAAGGTGCCTAGGAAATGACACCCCACAGAACCGTATCTACCCTCCTGGGTAAGCTCTGTGACTCCAGGAGAGACTCGCAGTGGCTCTAGGAGAGACTCGCAGTGGCTCTAGGAGAGACTGCATCTAGCCCCAGGAGCCAGCCCCACAGGAGCGACCCTTCCCCATCAGCAGTAGCCCTGGGGTCTGAGGGGTCTGTGGGGCTCTTCCTGGGCTGGATGTGTATGGAGGGAGACAGGCGGATACTGGGGGTGTACCCTTACCTGAGAGGGAGTAGTCAGTGCTGGTCATCCTCATGGCAGGTGTGTAGGAGACACGGGGAGCCAGGTCGCGGCCCTTCCCTTTCTGCCGCCGCCGGCGCCAGGCGAACAGGCCCAGCAGCACCACAATGAGGAACAACAGGAGGACGATGCCTGTGACAGCGCCCACCGAGTGCCGTTCTGCACCCAGCGCTGGGCTGATCTTGGTGTAGGGATTCAGCTCCTCCATCATGAGGGCGGCTGTGGGTGGAGGGAGGGCCTGAGCCTGGGACCTGGAGGCCTCACACAGACCTGGTTCTGTCCTGGTCCTAGTCAGTTCCTGTATGATCCCAGCCCTCGCTGTGCCTGTTTCTTCACTCAAAGGGACTGGACTCCCTGCGTCATGACAGGGAATAAATGTGACCATGCATGGGAAACAAAACAACGCTATGGAGTGTTTTTTACTTGGTTCTAAACAATCATACGAGAGAGGCCTCTTTATTGGTAAGTCACGGAAAGGTTAGGTGACTTGTCCAAGGTCACACAACCAGTTACTAGAGTGAAATCTCTCAGAAGTTGGGAAAACTTGGCCTTTTCCCATCTCCTTGCTGCCCACCTTGATCTGTTCACTTGTACCATGGGGACAGCAGCCCGGCTCTCTTCAGGGGCTGGTAGGACAGCCTCACCATGACAGCTGTGAGCAGGATTACTGCCCACACAACCCCTCCACCCTGCTGGCCTGGCAGCATCGAGACCCCGCCCTGCTGTCAGCAACTCGCAGAGCAGAGCCAGCCAGTGTCACCAGGGAGGTGAGTGTGCTGATGAGTCTTAGTGCTACGGTGTCAGAATACAATGGAAATGTCTCTTTGGCCCTTTTTCTGTAATGGGGATAATTAAGGGCCTATTCTCAGCCCCCAGCTCCTGGAACCAACTATATTATAATTCCTTAGATATTTGGAGCACTTTACAACGGGTTTTTGGTATATAAATCCATTTACCAAGTACTCACTTGGGTGCTAAGCACTGTGCTAACATCTCACATTAACCTCAATTTGGCCCTCACAACTGCACTATAAGGTGCCAACAACTGTGGAGCCAGAGCTCAGGGTGAGTTCCTTTGGGCTGCTTGGCCTTAGGTGGAACCTTGCGTCATGGATGAAGATGAGAGTTGATCTACTCTTCCTGCTTTGCCTGTGGAGTAACAGGCCTATCGAAAGGACAGGAACTGCTCGAGAACACCCAGCAAGCAGGGGATGGCAGAACTACAATCTGTCACATCTTCCGACCCAGTCTGGCAGGCCCCTTTGCAGCACTAGTTTGTGTGGTGACCCTTCAGCACACAGGAGATTTGTCAAGGGTGAGTCCTTGAAAGCCACGACCGAGAGGCCACCTAGAGCCTCTGCAGCCCACCCCACTCGTGCTTGCCTCCCAAACATGAAGAGTCCGAGTGTCCTTATTAAGCCCAGCTGTTTCTACTGATGTTTCCCTGGGGCTTGCCCCCATGGGGCGCTTGTCACAGCCTGCTGCCCGGGACCCCGCCCCCTGTGTATTACCTTGGTCACACCTGATTCCTTTGAATCCCGCACTGCAGTAACAGGTGCCAGTGACGTGGTCACAGGTGGCATTGTTCATGCACTCACAGAGCTGCTGACACCCGTAGCCGAAGGTTCCTGGAGCACATCCTGTGTAGCAAGAAGTGGGGTAGACACATGCACCTGCTCGGCCCCTCCAATCCCCACCGTGGACCGCTGCAGCCTTCAGCCAGTGCTGCCTCACGCTGAGCGAGCCTTTCCCTGTGGCTCCTCTTGTGCTGTAATTTGACACTTGGCGGTAGACAGAGCACCTCCAGCCCTGAGTTGGAGGGTACTGGTAAAGGAGGCCCTACACCCCTACTTCCTTCTCAGACACATTTACATAGCACCCTTCACGTGCCAGGCTTGGAGTGGGGGCTTCAAAGAAGAGTCAAATGAGATCTGCCCGTGTCACCACCACCTCGGGTGTCTGCCTCAGCATCCCTCGCCGCCACAGCAGCTGGAGGGAGAGCTCTTCAAAGGCTAGCATAGGCACGGCCTTTCCCCAGGAACCGCTACAAAAGTCACGGGAGCAGGGGTGCGGAGCCCTGAGTGAGTGGCCCTCTGAGGGGGAGGCTTGCTGTGCAGGACGCTGGACACTGACACCCAGGGTGGGTTGGAACAACTTACTCTGCTCACAGTGTCGCCCCGTGAAGCCTGTGCGGCAGGTGCACTTGCCGCTGATGTGGTCACAGCTGGCGCCATTCTGACACTGGCACACGCGCCCACAGTCCTTTCCATAAAACGCTGCTGGGCAGCCTGGAGAAACAGGGTGGGGACAACCGCGGAGGTGCAGCTGGGACCAGACCTATTTTCTCTGAGCCTGGGGTGAGGACCAGTGAGGTGCTCACAGCCCAAGCCCTCTGTCTTCACACTGTGGACCCTCATACTGAAGGGGTGGAGAGTCCTTTGGACAAAGGTGCCTTGGCACCTGAGGCCAGGCTGGGGAGTCCTCTTGCTGTGAAGCCACTGGCCACCCCTCCCCACTCGGCCCTAGTCTGGGTGATCCCTGGGGTATCTTATAGCCCTGATCTTCCAGGACCTTGGGCCCATGGGTTCCCTGAATCCAACCAGACTCCCCAATCCTGTGTTGGGTATATAGGGAGGATCCCAGTCCTGAGGCTGCCTCCTCCCTCCCTGTGCTGCAAGCCCAGACGATGCCCCCGGCGGCCAGTAGGCTGCAGCATGGGATTCTGAATGGCTGGGAGGCCGGGAGGCGGGGCTTACGCTGCGTGCAGAAGAGTCCAGTCCAGCCTGGGGTGCAGTGGCAGGCCCCATCCTCAGCGCTGCAGCGAGCCCCGTTGTGGCAGCTGCATGTGTGGAAGCAGGCGGGGCCCCAGAACCCAGGTGGGCAAGCTGGGGATGGGTGGAATGCAGAGGGTGGGGGCAAGGCAGAGGAGCAGAAGGAAAAGGAGGGAGAGGAGGAGGAGTGCACGTCAGCCACGGTGCGTCCCAGTGGCATTGCCTGGCTTTGTGGGACTTGAACTTGTCCCAGAACTCCACTCACATCTTGGCCCAGTCACCCAGAATTCCCATTAACTCAGATTCTCTGCCCACTCTGCGGGCTCCTAAACCTCACGGGGACTGACTGACTGGGAGCCTGTGGGTACGTGTAGAAAACTAAACATTGTGGTTTAGAGTGTGAATGCCGCGTGTGCAAACTTCCCCATGAGGATGGTACTTTCCCAGGGCTGGCACTCTAGGGTGGTGCCTGGGTCTGCTGCAGCAGATGGCAATTTCCTCAGGTCAGGGTATCTAACTGGGATCTCCCTACGGGTACTGGCTGGGTCTCACCCATCAGCCAAGGAGGTCCCCCAAGTGAAATCTTCCCCTTTAGATTGGGGGGTTCCCAGTCACTTCTACATTAGATTTGTTATGCTTTACACCAACAGCCCCTACAATGCCCCCTGTCCAGGATTGCGATGTCCAGGACATCATTCAAATGGGCCACCCAGAAGATGTCCTCATCGCTCCAAGGAGACTGTCCTGACTACACACACTTTCCCCCGCTCCCAAACTCCAGCACACCAGTCCTTGCCCCCTTATTCTCCCCATCCAAATTTAGGGGCACCTCCTTGCTCAGGTGCTGATGAAGTATGCTCAGTATTAAAGTACTATAAATAATCTCAATACCTTTAACACGAGCAGTTAATAATGCCAATGATTAATCCTGATAATTTATCATATTAGCTATAGAGCTCAATGGGACTCCGGTGGGCATTCCTATTTGCAGGAGATTTCAGCCCTGGAAAGTGGAGGCACCAGAGGCAAAGATTCTAGGTAAGGAGAAGGGGTGTTTCAGGGCTTGACCCAGGAAGAGGGCATCCCCAGCGGGTACCAACTTACCCTGTGAGCAGTCCTTGCCAATCCATCCGGGGAAGCACTGGCAGGAGCCATCGATGGGGCTGCAGGTCCCGTTGTTGGCACAGGAGCAGAGCCGGGCACAGTCCTGCCCAAAGTGCCCTCCAGCACACACTGTGGGCGTATAACAGCCTGGCACCTGCATTTCCATCTGCACTGCTCAGACTACCACCCAGGACCCCAAGGGGTCACAAATCTAGATAGGAACTGCCCCCTGCTTAGCACCTCATCACCCTTCTCTATTTGCACACCCTTCAACAAGAACAGACCCACAGAGGTAGGAACACGTGACTTAGGTCTCACATAGAGCAGTGGGGAGGCTGAAAATGCCACCTCGAGTCAGTCCAGGACTCCCTGCATCGCTGCTGCTTTCCATTACCAGCCTTTGCAGCATCACTGATCCCCTAAGCCATGAGGGTGGAGATTGTTTAACGCTGCAAGGAGAGGGACAAATGCAAGGTGGCAGGTCTGTCCGCAGTAACAGTTTTGGAGAACTGGCCCTGAATGTCTGTTCCTGTCCGCCTCCTTCTGTCTCTACTCCTGAAGTCTCAGTTCAGACCCCTCAAGGAGAGCCTCTTGGGTCCACAAGGCACTCCATTCCACTGAGCACCCATGGTATTTCCACTTTGAGTCACTTGTAGGAGTTTGGTCCCAATCCTTCCTGGAGGAATCACTCCTTGGTCCCTGGAGGGAGAGCTGGCTTCCTCAATCAGGCTGTTAATTGAGCACCTACTTCTCACTTCCCCTGCAATTCATCCTCCACTTACTCCCCGCAGCTTGAACTCTCTAAAGCATAGCTCTCTTGGCCCCACTTAGACATACTCAGTGGCCCCTCATGGCTCCAGAATAAAATCTGGAACCTATAGATCAGTACTTGACCTTCCTCACTCAGACATATGATCCACTGGCTACACACCAGTTTCCAAATACACTCCATGTCTGTCTTTGTGCCTTCACTGTAGCTATTCCCGTCCAGAATTTCTCTGACCCTCATGTCCAGCTACGGGAATCCTTCTCTGTCTATAAGACTATTGCTCTAGATAGATAGGTAGGTAGGTAGATAGACAGATAGATAGATATACATACATACATACATATACACACACATG
The DNA here is from genome assembly GCA_004024925.1 of Scalopus aquaticus. Lineage (NCBI taxonomy): Eukaryota > Metazoa > Chordata > Mammalia > Eulipotyphla > Talpidae > Scalopus > Scalopus aquaticus. The sequence goes on along the minus strand of PVIJ01002998.1, from coordinate 76,898 downwards.
CACACACACAATGAACATACATCATTGTTCATTTTCATATAATGTATGCTTGTATGCTTTCTCCTTTCAAGTGTATTCCCCATAAAATTCCCACCACCGATTCACCTGTGTACCATCTCCATAGTCCCTTGTGCTCTTCTCTTCCCTGTTTTGATCCATCTACCTCCCCCTCCCTTGCAGAATGTCTCTGATTTATAGTTGCCCGTTAATGTTGTTGGTTTATTTATTTATTTATTTTTCCTGATCCCTTATTTGGTCCTCCTATATTCCTCCTATAAGTAAAACCATCCGATATTTTCCTTTTTCCTTCTGGCGTATTTCACTGAGCATAATCCCTTCTAGCTCCATGTTGCTGCGAATGACATGACTTGATCTTTTTGATTGCTGAATAGTATTCCCTTGTGTATATATACCACATCTTCTTGATCCAGTCATCTTCTACAAGACTATTCTTAAATGTTACCTCCACCAGGATCTCTCTGAGCAGACTGCTAGCCTTTCAATATCAATTCTCCTCCTTAAAAGTAGAATGCCCCATTTTAGCTGTGTATAAAGACTTCATTTCTTGGGCTACTGCACAATTGGTTATGACCGTGCTAATGGGAATGTGTATCTTTATTTTCCAGGATAATGTGGATTATGCCTAAGAACTATGGATAAGATGACTATAGCTCAAACAGCTTTCTTTCCTCAGAGGTGGGAGTCATGTGCTAAGAATGGTAGAACAAGATAGAAGGAGCCCGAGTCCCTGACTTTCAGAACAACCCTATCACTCCTCATGGCCTACTTCTGGATCTTTTCTTTCTTTTTTTAATGTGTGAAGGAAATAGGTGCTTATCATTTTCAAGTCTGTTCTGATGGATGGTGAGCCTGTTTCAGGCCAGGGTACATCCTCTACAATGCCTGGAAAAGCAACAGGCGTGCAAGGCATGCTGGCTGAGTGTGTGGAAATAAATTGGTTGCCTCTTTCTCCCCACTTGAACTGCAAGTTCTAGAAAAGGCTAAGCTGGGAATTTCCTCCTCTAGTCTGCAGGCTTTGTGGGGGCAGGGAACACGGCTCCCCTGTTCTTGGTTGTGTCTGGGTGCCCAGCATAGTGCCTGGCATACAGTGAGCACTGAGGACATGTTCCAAATGCGGCAACCTTCCAGTGGGTTCTACTTGGATCTGTGAGCCCTGTCCCTTTAAACTCCCAGTGCACTGTGCTCCCCTTCAAAGCCCAGTTCCAGCCAGCCCTGCCTACATCTTCAAAGATGGCTTACCTTGCATTCCTGTTACAGGGGAGGAACTTCTTGAATCACTTGAGCCCTCAGTTGACTGAGTTACATGTAGGATCATAAGAAGATATTGATTCTTGAAGAGAAGCAACTTCCCCAAGGTCTGTGTCCATTTTTGGGCTGGCACCCTCACCCGTATGCCACCCTAGCTCATGTTGCCAGTCCTTCCCTAACCAGACTGGGGACTTGGTACACAGGATCTGTGCCTGCTCTGTGCCTCTCCTGGTGATGTTTCGTGGTTGGGACAAATAATAAAGGCACTGTGGGGTACTGGGCTCTCCACTCCAAAACCTTCATTATGAATTCAACAAACTACTATGGTATTTAAGTGTACCAGACACTGTTCAAGGTGCTTCACAAGTATTAGTTCAATTAACCTTATACTACTCTATTATATTTTATCATTATTGCTCCCTACTATTAACTCTGCCTTTCAGATGAGGAAACTGAGGCACTGAGAGGTTAAGTAACTTATGCAAGGTCACACAGCTAGGGAAGTTCTGCCACTCACCAGATAAGCACCTTTGAACAAACCATATCACCGTTTTCAGTCTCTATTTCCTCATCTTTGAAGTGGAGGTGAAAACCCTCATCCACTCGTCTAAAGCAGTGGTTAAGAGCTCTGGCAGCTGGCCGATGTGGGAGCTCTGTGTTTCTCCTAGCAAAAGACTTAGCTTCTCCCAGGTCAGGTCTGCTGCCAGGAGGATGATAACATCTCACCTGTTTGCAGCCTTAAAGCTTCTGCTTCCTGAAAAGCAGGTTGCCTACCTAGCCTTTCCTGCCTCTGTGGGAGGGGCACTTGATTTGGGGACTGCAAACAAATCAGAGTCCTGGCTCTCTATGGGGGGCAGGGTGCCCGATCAGCTCTACCTACTCCCACCCTCAAACCAACTCTGCTTCTCTAACAAGACAGCCTTATCTTTGAAGTCTTTCTCACATACACAAAGCCGACAAATTCACCCACAGAGCTGCTAATGTGATCAGTCTAATACATTAATTGGTCCACTTCTTAGCTGATTCAAGAGTGAGGCGAAGAGAAGGGTGGTAGCACGAAGGGGGGTTCATGAAAAGAAAACATCTGGTTATATTTAATCTATGTTTAATGATTCTGCATAAGCAGTGTCTGTAATTTGTAACTCACTGGAAAGCCGGTCATTAGAAAGTGTCAGTTCAATTTTTTACAAGGTTTGAGACTTAACCAGGGCAGTTGCCATTAATAGCAAACTCTATTAGATCTATATGTGGAAAATACTCATTAGGCCAGCAGGCGATAAATCAGACATCACAGGATCTGAGTTACTCCTTGGGCTGTGTAGGTACTAATTTAGACCCGGCCTATCTGTATTGACGGCCCAGTCTCCGATGTTTAATAAGTAAACTTTGACATGTCAGGTTATGATTAAACTGTCCTAAGAGGGCTGCAAACAAATGAAACTGTCACATATGTTTCCCTGGGGCCCAAACTTCTCATGACCTCAAAGCATCATGAAGTAAACTTTCCACTCATACATATTAACGGCCCATACACTTACAAAAATAGCCTAGCTTAGTGGTGATTATTCTTCAAAAGAACCCGTTCCCCTGGGAGGCAGTGAGCTCTCAATGGAAGTACTCGGGCAGAGGCCAGATGAGATTCTTCCATAGATGACCTTGAAGTTGCTTTGAGCTCTACGGGTGTACCTTAGTCTAAGGTCCCTGTTCTTTAGGGGGTGAGAGTACAAATTCTGCAGGGCCTCCCTGGTGGCACAGCGGTTAAGTGCTGCACTGTGGAGCTGTTGGCAGTGGTGACGCGAGTTCGATGCCCAGCCGGGGAGATTCCCACATGGCGCGGCAGACCTCTCCTGCCTCGCCCGCTGCTCCCCTCAGCAGTGTATTTCCATCCATCTGCCTGTTCTGCTCCTCGTTCTGTCTCTGGTGAACCCTCTCGCCCCCCACCCCACACCTCTGGCCTGTACCCCAGCTTGTATGCATAAATAAATCAATCTTAAAAAAAAAAATTCTGCAGCCCTGTGCACCAAGCTGTTCCCAAGGCAACCGGTCTGCTTTTTCATTGCCCTTTTCAAGCCCCGACATCCTCCAACCGTTCCCTACTGCTGAACAGCCACGTGTCCACTCCTCGGCCCAGTCTTTCTTCTACTGGGAAGGCCTTTCCTCCTTCCTTTTCCTTTCTGGCTAAGGCCCAACTGAAGTCTTGCACAGTATTGAGCTGTCCCCGCAAATCCAGTGTCTTGGCCCACCCAAGCCAGTGACCATGATAAGCAACGGTACATGTTAGGGCCATCTTTTGCCTTCATGATGGTGTTAACCACTTGGGTGGTTTGTGGCCTGTACTAAACCACTGGTACCCTGTAATCAGCCATGGTGGGAATGCTGGTATCATGGGACTGTGGATAGCACAGAAATCTGCAAAAGTCACACATCAGGGGTCCCTCCCGCTCCAGCCAGTTTAGCAGCGTATCAATGCAAAGAAGTGTTACTGCCCTTTACAACTGCTAGTGCTAGAGGGCGGGTGAGGTTGGGTTTGAGGACTCTGCTGTTGAGACATGAGAGGATGTGGTGAGGGGTTAGTGATGATGACCTCAGTGCTAAGGAGAAGAGCTAGGACGTCTCCAGCTGAAGCCAGAACTATCAACTCGGAGCCCAAACTGTATCTTCTGCTTTTACCACTTGGGACTCAGCATAAGCCATTCTTAGACAGATTTCATCCACGCTTGCTTCATTTTTTACCTATTTAGAGTGGCTTTTTACCTATTTAAAGTTCTTTTCTCAGCTCTGCCACTTGCTAGCTATGAGACCAAGGACAAGTCATTTCCCCTCTCTGAGCCTGTTCCTTTAACACACGACAGCTCTGTCGCCTGGCCCTTGCTGCCCACTTCCTAGAAAGGTGGTCCCAGGCCCTGAAGAGGCAGGGTGCTGCCTCCACAAAGTATGATGAGGACCCCAAACACTCCCCTCCCTGCCGCTTCCCTCCCTCTCCCACACCTTGTCCCCGGGAGACAGTACCTTGGTTGCAGAGGGCTCCAGAGAATCCGGGGAGGCACTCACAGATGCCACTGACGTGGTGGCAGGGCCCAGCGCTGTGCACGCAGAGGGGGCATGGCTGGGTGCAGCCGTGGCCATAGAACCCGGGGGGGCAGACTGGTGGTGAAGGGGAGATGGTGGTCAGCAGCCCAAGGAACCCCACCAGTCTGGCCACCCCTTGGGTCCCACACAGTGATGAAGGGAGGCTCCTTAAAAGTATGGAGAGTCGCACCCACCCCTACTTTAGAGGGCTGTCCCTTCTACAGAGGGGAACTGGGCCCTGAGCTTGGGGGCAGGAAAGCCCAGGCAGGAAAAGGGGACTGAGGGAAGGATTTGCTAAGGGCTCACTCCGAGCCCACCCTCTCTAAGGCTAGGCCTAGGTCCAGCCGGGGAAGGGTGGGGCAGATAAGTCTTCTGAGGTCTGCCTGATGGGGGTGCAGCCTTACTTCTCTGGCATAAGGGTCCTCGGAAGCCGGGGGCACACTCACAGCTCCCATCCTCAGGGGAGCAGGACCCGCCATTCTCACAGCTGCAGGAGATGGAGCAGTTGGGGCCCCAGCGACCAGGCGGACATGTGCTGTCACAGCGGATGCCTGTGGGCCAGAGGCAGCGGTAAGAGGGGTGGGCGCATGAGAAAGAGTGATGGGGAGGGCGCCATGCAGTCTGAAGAGATGGAGGCCAGAGCAGCGCATCGCCAGCGCGGAGGCAGAACCCAGCTGGGGCTTGGCCAGTCAGGGAGAGCATCTAGGAAGAGCTGATGCCCAAATGGAGCCCTCAGGGCCGAGGGGGGATTGGCCAGGTAAAGGAAACCCTAGGCGCAGAGAGCAGGAGGGGGAGAATCGTGCTTTGGAAGGAAAAATAATGTATGTGACTGAACCAGAAAGTACAAAACAGGACAGGGCAAGAGAGGAGTGGTGGGAATAGGCAAGGAGCAGGGTGAGAAGGGTTCCTTTGCTTCTGACATCTTCGCTGGTCTCCACGGTTAGGCTTGGGAGAAACCAACGCTGGGGCAAATGAGTTCCACTACCGGGAAGCACAAGCTGGGAGTGAGCTCCGTGCCCGGCGCGCCGGCCCAGCAGCCACTGTCCCTGGAGTGTGGACAGTCTTATCAGACTCGTTACACCACAGTCCTCAGTGCCGGGTTTCTCTTCAGTGTGCACACGTGTCATAGAAACCAACGTTTTGCAAAGTGACTTATTGTCACTGAGTATGAGGCACTGTTTTCTCTGCGCTATGATATATTTGATTTCATTTTAAAAATAAGCATACTGTGACCCAACAAATTGACTTAATGATCCTCAGTTTGACAAACAGTGGCCTGTGGGGGAATGGGTGGAATTTTTCAGCAAGCAAGAGGAGCAAGCCCTGCACAGTCTCTCTGAGCTGCGGGAGAGGAAATAGGCGTTGCGGTGATTATGGCCCAGGGGCTAAGAAAGAATTTTCAAAGGGCTGAGGCCTGATGCCCTGGCTTTAGGGGGGATTTCCTCCCAGCCAGAAAGGCTTCTGGTCTGAATGCATCAGGTGAATGGGCCAGGTACACGCAGGGTATCGGTTTGGCTTTGGAAGGTGAATATCACAGGCTCAGAGGAGCAGAATTTAAAAATCATGTCTGGTTATAGGACAGGGCTTGTGTGAAAAAGTAAGAGTGGGGAAGACACAGGGCCAGTGAACAGAGCCAGCCTAGCAATAGAAGGAGAGCAGTGGGGCCTAGTTGGAAGCAGGCTGGATCCTACAAGACCCCCTGGTTGGTGGGGGAGAGGAGGGAGGGCAAGACAGCAGAGAGTACAGAGAGGAAGGGGAGGCTTGGTTCTCCTCCTGCCCAGCCTAGTGTGGTGCTCTGCCCTGGGCCTCTCTCCTGTGATGCATCTATTTGGCAGCAGGGTGGGGGCCTCTGATCCAGGAAATGAGGCCTCTGCATGGAGGGAGCAGGGAGCCACTCTCTAAGGAATGGGATCTTTTCCCAGGAAGCCACATTTCACCCTTCAATGGAGGTATCTCTCCCTGAAGGTCCAGGAACACAAAGAGTGAACCCTGGACAAAGAGCCTGGAGTGAAAAGGGGGTGCTGCGGAAGGGGAAGCCACGAAGTTCCCCAGAGATTTGGCTACACCAAGTTTCCCCTTGTCTAGGCACTAAAAAACGCTGTGGTTGTTGAAAACCCAGCATTCAGTCTGCAGGCCCAGGGGTGAGCTGATCTTGGGAGGCACGTTGGACTACAGTGGGCTCCACTGGCTGGCGGGGTCTCTGAGCCCACCTGCCTGAGCAGTCTCCAAGGACATGCTGCACTCATGGACACTGCTCTTTAAAACTACATGCAGAAGTTACTGCAATTAAAGAAACACAATGCTGCAAAAGCACCTCTGGATTCATGACAGCTTGTTGCTGGGTTCCCTCCCTGCCCAATCCGTGGGTATTAACACAGCTACTCATGTGGGGTCCTCAGAACAATTCTGTGTCAGTCTCGCTTGGAGATTGATTCTGGGCAGGCTGCAGATGGCTGCAAGGACCTGCTGACTTCTGGGATTGGCAGTTATGTTCGGCTGGTTCTGTGCAAGTGGGGCTCCTATTGGTTCTTTTATGTCCTTAGAGCCACCTGGAAATTAAGGCAGCGAGATTTAAGCGGGGAGAAGGGTGGAGGGTTTCCCCCAACTCTAGAAGGGGTCGGAATGTGATAAAGGGGCTGATCTTAGCCTGACCGGAAGCCCATCTGCAACCCCGAAGAGGCACGGTGCCGTCAGCCCATACTCCACACCCTCCTTTCCCAGTAGCTGGGATTGGGGAATGGGGTTAATAATTCCCCTAAGAGAACCCATCTGACCCCTCGTCTTCTTACTTCCAGGGAATCTCCCCGCTTTATTTTTCATCTACACATCTCTGATGGTGGCTAAAGCCAGGCTAAGAATCCGTATCTTGTGACCACAATACCCCAAGTTTATGCCGCCAGACCAGCAGCCACTCAGCAGCCCACATCTTTCATGGGCTGGTAAGGACTCTCCTGCTCCCTCCTGGATGTCCACCCGGGGACTCCAGCACATACAGCTTTGTCCCTGCCTGGTGTGTGTGTCTCATACACCAGAGTTCTGTCTCCCCTGCCAGCAGTAAGAACAGGGGCCGTGATTTACTCACACTTCTGACCTGTCTCGTTTAGCTCCTCCTGGTGGACAGGGTGTCACTTTGGTCATCTTTGTCTCTCCAGTGCCCAGCACAGTACCTGGCACAGAGTAGGTGCTCAAACATACTGCTGTTGTTGAATTTTGCCATTTACTATCGGGCCTCACAGGGCTGGGTAGAGAGTAGCTGCCAGATGAAGACTGGTGATAGAGTGAATAAATGCTAATTGAATGATTAAATGGTTGCCCTTTAAAATTCAATCCTATGACCCTTATTCTACGGGTAGTAATGCCCTAAGAACTTGGGTACCCCCCCCCATTTCCTCATCTGTAGCAGGAAGAGATTGGAGTAGGTCATCTTTAAGGTCTCCCTCGCTTCAAGGGGTAAGCCATATATGACTATTTTGATTTATTATTCCTTTTAACTTATTTCAGTGAACATTTAATAAGCACCTACTATGTGCACAGCAAGGTGAAACAGCCATGATGCCAGACATCCAGATGCCCAGGGCTTATGGGGGCGAAGGGTAAAGATGTGCACACAACTTAGGGCCCAGTGTTGAGCCAGCAGGGAGTCAGCAGGGGAGGGGGAGGGTTCCCTGAATGAGAAGCCTGGGCCCCATCCTGTCCCTAAACCTCCTTGCTCCCCTTAGCATAACAAACCTCAGGACATCAATCGCTCCTTTGAAAAGACTTCTGGACCACGTTGGGGGAAATTAGCTTTAGAACAGCAGAAGCCTAGCAGAAGCCTTGCTGAAAGGTTGTCCATCAAAGACAGAATTTTTAAACACCAGATGTCATTAAACTCTTACCAGCTCATTGAAATTAGGGCAATGAAAAATTAAAGCAGATCTCCACTTGGCCCCAGCTAAGAGTCTAGAGTGCCAGTGACCAGGCCTTACTCTGTCCCCGGGGCAGCAAGACAAGGGAGCCAGGCCAGACACACCACAGAGGAGGCCCTGCCCTTGACCCTCGCTGCTCAGAAACTCCAGCTGTGATCTCCCAGCACCTGCTGGGGGTCACCTCTCTGAGGACCTGCACTGTAGCAGTCACGGTATTTCCTTTTTGTTGTCTACACCTTGCCACTGGTCAATTCATCTATCATTATTAAGCACTTCCTGTGTTCATGGCTCACGCCTACTGAACACTCACTGTGTCAGGGCTGTCGGCGCCTGTCAGCACGCGCTGACGCCTGTGAGCGTGCACAGGGATTAGCACATTCAGCCTGCAAACGTGAGGCAGGGGAGCAGATCCAGGGCCGAGCAAGGCAGAGGCGGTCTCCGCCTGCATAGAGCTGATGGTCAAGATGGGGAGGCGGGTAGAAAAAGGTGACTCAAAGTCAGAGCTCAGCAACAGGTGAGGGAAGGACTGTGAAAGGAAGACGCTGGGGGTGTCTCGGGTCCTTAGACCAAGCCTCCACAGAATAGTTGTTCCATAAATATTTGTTCTCTTGAGTTGAAGTGGAATGGAGAACTGAAGCCCAGAGGAAATAGAGGGCAAGGCGTGAATATAGGGAGGAGGAAGCAGGCTGAGAGAAGTGAGAGGAGACCAAGAACACAGTTGCGCAGAACCTGGGTGGTGGAGGCTGAGGGGGTTACCTGTCCAGCCTGCCAGGCAGCAGCAGTGGCCTGTGACAGGGTCACAGCCATCGGCGTGGCTGCAGTCACAGCGCTCACTGCAGTTCAGGCCAAATGTTCCATCCTGCGGAGAGAGAAATGGTCACACCTAGATCCCCCAGAGGCTCAGAGATTTCTGTTGGATTTTTAGGACAACACGGAGTCACTACCTAATAAGGATGCAGAAAGACTGAGACTGGAACACAGTGGGGATATTTTTGTAATGGGATCAACATGGCCATGAGGCCCCTTCAAGTAATCATTTGGCTGCATTAACAGGAGTATGGGGCTTAGAAAGATAGAGGTGACAGTCCTGCCCCACTTGCCAATGGTCAAGCTCAGAAGCCAGAGGTCCGTAATGATTATTAACTAAAATTGTAAATGAAAATGCACTTTGCAAATTGTAACATTTTGATCACACATGAAGAATGGCTATGGCTTATTCTGTTATTAGGGAAGAAGGTGACAAGCTGCATTGTTGCATGCTCATTTGGTATCAAGAGCCAGATTGAATTCATTTCTCTTAATGCTCCCAGTGGCTCTAAGAGATGGTGCCAACATACTCCCAATTGAAAGATGAGAAATAGGGTTAGAGAGGTGAAGTCACATGATCAAGGTAATGTAGGCAGGATGTGGCAAAGCCAGGATTTGAACCCAGTTCTATAGGACGCATTCAACAATATCACATCAGTTGGTTTCACTTATTTCCATCTTAGATGAGGGGCCAGTGATCTGGGTAGTTATTGCTTGAGAGTGCTTGCTTTAATCCTACATCACCCTGCTCATACAGGTATATGCTGCTGGAGCCGGAGGAAGTTTAGACATCTCTAAGGAATGGCAACGCTGATGGATTAGTAAAGGCTGTTCCATGGAATTGTGTTGCGAAAGATTTGAAAGCTGCATTTGGGCACAGGACAATGTGCTAGAGTCAGTTAATAATGTTGACCTAGAGCAGCAAGGGGAAAGCGATGCCACATCATCCTATCTGCCAAGAATTTGCCACTTAATAGATGAGGGGCCTGAGGCCCCAAATAGGAAAGTTACGAGGGCTGAGGCCTGGATTCAATATCCTACCACCTAGTATGGTGTCTTCTCTGTGCACCTCTGTGGATAAAACCGCAGGGCTAGGGCCCACCCTGGGCACTCACCAGGCAGGGCAGGTCACAGGTCTCTCCCAGCCAGCCGGGGGTGCAGGAGCAGGAGCCGTCGGCAGGGCTGCAGGCCGCCCCATTGGCACAGGCGCAGGTCTCGTTGCAGTTCAGGCCCCACGTCCCGCTGGGACACGGCAGGGCACAGTCAAGGCCCTGCCACCCTGTGGGGCGGGAAGGGGCTGGCACATCTCCACCTAGGCCCAGCGTGCCTTTCTCCCCACTCCGCCAGCTCTGCAAGGCGCCCCCGGGCCACCGAGTCACTCACATTCCACAGGGTCTGTTCAGCATCAGCACAGCTGGTGGGACAGTGGGGACTAGAGCCCAGTCTCCTGCTCCCTGGTTCTCTCTGTTTTTGCCCTTCTGTCCATGCCCCCACTTCCACCCCTGCCCTCGCTCCCAGCGTCTGGTAACTCCAGAACTCCTCTGGCCCTCTCCCCCTCCGCGCGGTAGCAGCTTCTCCCAGGGTTGCTACGGTTACTCATCTCCAGGGTGTCTCCTGCCCCTGTATGTCCCTTCAGCTATTCTAAAACCACTGTCACTAGTTCCCTGTTACCTCCTGCTGTTGAAGTCCTGGGCATGGTTTCCGGGGTTGGAACCCAACATTGAGGCTCCCTGACTCTGCCTGTGGGCGAGTGGGCCAGGAACAGCCTAGACCCCTCAGCTGATGTCCCTCTGTGTGCACATGTGGGGGGGACGGGTGGGTGAAGGCGGCACGTTACCCTCCTTGCAGGTGCAGGAGCCATCCACTGGGGAGCAGGCACCACCGTTGTTACAGCTGCAGACAGAGGAGCAGTTGGGGCCGTAGGTGCCTGCGGCACAAGGAGCTGCGCAGACCTCTCCCTGGAAAAGGAGGTGAATTTTGGATCCTATGTGCCCCATACTGGTGACTGGTAGGCAAAATGATGCCCCTTGATTGATAAGGTGTCCAGGTTCGAATCCCTAGAACCTGTGACTATGCAACCATACATGGCAAACGGGACTTGGCAGATGTGACTAAGGGCCTAGTGATGGGGAGGTAGATTGGATGATTCGGGCGGGCCCAGTTTCATTACAGAAGCCCTTAAATGTAGAGTGACCGAGAAGGCAGATCAGAGAAAGGTCTGTGAGCATCCTCCACCTGCCTGTGTTGCCTCTGAAGACAGAGAAAGGGAGCCACAAGCTAGCAATGTAGGGGCCTCCAGGAGCTTAGACCAACCCCCATTTTATAGTCAGCAAGAAAATGGGGACGTCAGTCCTATAACCCTAAGAACTGAATTCTGCCAACAACCTGAATAAACAGGGTTCTTGTCAAGACCCTTCATAAAGGAACACAGACTGCAGACACCTTGACTTTGGTCCTTTGATACCCATACCAGACGCAGGACCTAAAGCACCATAATATGTGTTGTCTCAAGGCACTGAATTTGTGGTAATTTGTTACAGCTGCCATAGTACCTAATGCAGGGATCTGCGCCAGCTGGGGGAGGCTTTGGCCTCCAAACCACAGCTCCAGGATGGGCAAAGTCCCCAGAGAATTTCACCCCTGATTCTGTATGAAGTCACTGGATCACAGATTTTAACCCTTTGCTCCTCATTCTTACTAGATCCTTATCAACAACTCCATCCTATCCTCATACACCTGGGCCTCTGAGAGTTAAATGCAAATAATCGTAATAGTTAATGGTTGTTGAGTGCTGTCTCAGCATCAAGCATCATGCATTAATCATCTCATCGAATCCTCACAATACTCTTCAGTGACAGGAGCTATTATCCCAGAATTGTTCCTTCAACTTAACAGATGAAGCTGTTGTATGCACAAGTCAGGTAGCTCAGCCCAGGTCACAGAGCTAAAACGGTTACTCTCTATGTGGATGCAGGCCGGCCACTTAGCCATTCTGTTACCAGGAGTTAAAACCAGCCTCCCTGGAAAGTATTCTCTGAGATGGTGGTGGGTGGGCTCTTGGGAAGAACAGGACTGGACAGAGGGAGAAACTCAACTGAGGTCCTGTTGCAACAGCCTCAGTGGATCCGCCAGGAAACTCTGGATCTGGGATGGGCTCTAGAACTGGGGGAAAGGGACGGAGAACCTTCATACCCATCATCATTGGCTCAGGGAAGGTCACGTGGCCTTAGGTCAACCAACACTGACTGAGGGTAGTTTCTGGAGAAGGTCTCAGCTGGGAGCCACTACTGTCCAAGGCGGGAAGAAGGCGGGAAGGAGGAGCGCCTGGGTCCTGGGGGCGTCTGGGCACACACACAGCATGCAGGGCGCCAGGCGTCCTGGCCGACTCAGCTCCAGGAAGGAGTGCAGGAGCAAGTGCCAGGGCCAGGGACCAGGGCTGAGGACATCAGAGGCCAGAGCATGGACTTTGATGTCATTTTGCTTCCACTGCTTACCCTTGAGGGGTGAGAGCATCCAGTTAACCAGGAAAGAGTGGGATGGGCAGAGTGGTGGTGACAAGAGTGCCAGGAGTGTGAGAGCCGGGGGTGCCCTAGGGGTGAAGCTGAAGGAGGGAGAAATCTGAAAAGTGAGCTGGGAGACTTGAATGCCAGGGAAAGGAGTTCGGACTTTCTTCCCAGAGTCCCCAGCGCACGCCTTCCCCACTCATGTGGGGGCTGTCTCCTCTGGAGCATGTCACTCACTGGATGTAGCACTCCCACCTTTTCCTCCTGGGGAGCCTCTGGCCAGCTTCTCGGGGTTTATGAAGGCTTACGGTGGGGATGCCGACACAGGGTGGGTGAAGACCAGAGCTCAGCTGCGCCCTTGGATAGGTCGCCACCCCTCTGTGAGTCTCTCTTGAAAAATGACAAGCTTGAAGGAGAGGAGCTCACCTCAACTCTCAGGGGCAGGCAGCTGGCCTCACCACCCACTTAGGGCACAGAGAGACCAATAGTGCAGCCCCGTGGCGACTGCCGTCTTGCCTGCACAGGCTGAGCCAGGGAAGGGGACTGGGGGCTGCAGAGTCCTGTCCCTGAAGGTTCCATGGTTCCCCCTCTTTTCCCCGCCAATGCCTGACAGGCCCTGACCAGCTGGAATCTGTCAGCACTCCCATTACCCAGAAAGCACTAATTTCTCTGAGACTATAAATAGGCCAGAAGAATATATTTAAGCTCTGAGGGCCTTGGCCCGGGTGCAAATTGCTTGCAGTTTATGATTTTCTCTGCAGGAATTTACTTTAACAGAGGTGGGTTATTCTCCTGGTGTCCTCATGAGTGTCCTTAATCTAGGTCCTTCTGGGAGGCCAGTGAGCCTTACTTCAGGTCTGCTGATAGGGCTTAGAGAAGACCCCCCACTCTGATCCTGCTGCAAGGGGCAAGATACAGAATGCCCGGCCCTGGACATCTGCTCCCAGAATGCTGCACCAGAGCCCCGTTTTCTCCCAGCACAGCCTGCAGGGATATGGGCCGGCAGCTTGGGCTTCACGACTTCCCTGAAGTCACTAGGCTGAGAGGCTTTTCTGCTTCCCAGGGAAGGAAACGGAGACTCAGACACAGCCCCAAGTGTGGGTGAAGGAGAAAAACAGAGCTTCCTTCCAGAGAGGCGGCAGAGCCTAGTGGTGAGGAGACAGGGCTTCCGGGGCCATCCTGCTTCCCCTAGTAGCCACTGTGTCACCGTGCAGTTTACTAAATTGCTCTGGGACAGTTCCTATATCTATAAATGCCCCATTGGTACATTAGAGGATAAAGTTAGTTGTTATATGTGAAGCTGGTAGGACAGTCCCTGGCAGGTAGAAAGTACTAGAAAAGCTATTATTACTACAAAGAAATAGCATCTCTTATAAAAAGAATGCACAAAATTCGAAGGTCTCAGCTGAAGGCCACTCTGGAGCAAGGGTCCATCTCTCATTCAATGAACAAATAAAGAGCCCTGCGCAGGAGATGGGGCAAGAATCCCAACCCCCTGCTTCACCAGGTTCTCCTTCCTGTCACCTCCTCCAGGCTGGCTCCCTGGTTCCCCTCCTCACAACTGAAAAGGCCGCATTTCCACCACATACCAAGGGCATGGTCCTGGGGGATGGGATGACCACTCATGAGGGACCACCCTGTGCCAGGAGCTGCTCCCAACACTTTCTATTTATTAGCTCCTAAGAGCAAAAAAGTCTAAACAGGGACACCGGCAGTGCCACAGTGCACAGTTCTGCCCTGAAGGAATGTGAGCCTGGCCCAGCTAACTCGGCGCACTCTGCTCCCCACCAAGCTCGCCTGACCCTGACCTGGTTCAAACTCCTCAACAGGCACAGATTCTAACAGTTTAAGTTTTTGTCAAATTCCCATCCTTAGGCCAAGCAATATTCTGTGTCCTGGATGTGACGGGAGCCACAGCACCAGCACCACAGGCTTCTGGCCTCTGCCCCGAGGACCAGGCCCACCCTGTAGGTGACTGGCCGACTCTGATCACTTGGTCACTGGAGCCCGTAATCAGTCTAAACTCTCAGGTCCAGACCGATAGTTTTGCCCACCTCAGGGCATCCCCTGGCCAAGGCTGGTGATTCCCAGGGGGCCAGTGGGTACCAATTCCCCAACACACAAGCCATTCTTTCACCTTCCTCTCCAATTTGGGGGACCCCCTAGTGGGCCTGTGTGGTGTCCGAGTCTACAAGGGTGAATATTTACGTCCACACATGCTTATGCAGTCAGTGCAGTTGTGAATATCTGTGTGGCTCTGGGGGGTCTGTTTATCCACCTGTGTGGATTTGGATAGACATTTGTAGCTCCTTTGTCATCCTTCCCTCCTGGGGTGTCCCTCCCCAGCCCCCAGCCCTCCCTAGGGGGACTCGTGTACACACAAGCCCACCACCCTAAACACACCAGGTCCTGGTTGGCCCACGTGCCTGCCTCCGCCCTGGCCCCTGATCTCAGGGAGACAGGGCTCTGATTCCATTCTGGTCTAGGGCCTCAGGGCTTGGGGTCCTGCTGGTACATAATGGGCCCTCAATAAGTGAGGATTAATCAAATGAGATGCTTGTGTGTACACGCTGGCTTCCACCACAGACAGATCCAGGAGGACGGGGCACGTTCTATGTGCTAACTCCCATGTCAGGCAATTCAACAAATGTTGGCTGAGTGGGCCAACTCTGAGCCAGCCTGGGAGTGGCTGCTGGGGCACACAGGAACCTGAGACCCAGTCTCTGCCCTTGGACAACTCCCAGGCTATGTCTCTCCAGAGACATGCATGCCTGTACCCAGATGTGTTATTTGTCCACGTACTTACTATCTGCCTTCCCCACTCAGACTGGTAGCTTCATGAGATCAGGGATCTATTCTGTCTGGGTTGCCCCAGTGTCCCTAGCTCAGTACCCAGCATAGAGTAGAGGTGTTCTAGAAATAGTGGGGAGCTCTAATGGGTCAGGGTGCTGTGGCTCTCATCACATACAGGACAGAGAATATTGTTTGACCTAAGGATGGGTCCCATGCTCCCACACTGACCCTGCCCCCACCCCCGGGGTCCTTGTGAAAAGGCAAAGCCCCAGGCAGTCTCTGGTTCTGTGTGGTGCCTGCCAGCCCTGCCCAGCCGTCTGAGGGCAAGAGGTAAAGCTGAAAAAGGACCTTGCTGGTCTCTAGTGATCCACCCCCGAGTCAAACAGGATCTTAGAGATGCTCAAATCTGTCGTCTTCGTGAGGACTTGGAGGCAGATCTGATGCAGGGATTGTCTTATCCAGCCCCCACCCCTGAACCAAGGGCCTGGCCCTAAAGTCACAACTGTTGATCTTTTTACATCTTTTCAGGACAGGAAGAGAGCCCGGCGCTGTGAGCTCCAATCGCAGGTAAAGTTGGGGTATTTGTAAGGCATCTCATATGGATTTGCTTCATGCTTTCATGTAGCCTAGCACCTCCACCAACTCTCTCGGTCAAGGGTACCCTAAGGCCCTTCACTGAGGCTGCTCCCCTAAATCTCCAGCCAGAGTTCCTATACCTCTTACAGCCTTTTCTCCTGATAGACTTGCGTTGGCACTGGGTAGCTTATAGGCCTTGATTCCCTTACAGCTATATGCCACTGTTGAAATCAATTCATTTCCCCAACTTTTCCATGAAGGACACTGGTTGGCATCACTTCCTTTACAAAACCCTTTCAATTTAAAAGACATTGTCACTCTGTGTTGGTGTCTCAGGCCAGTCGCGCACTGAACAGGAGTGACTCGGCCAGTGACCCAGGCCCTGTGACTCCTGTGGCACGTGGAGCCCACCAACCATGACGAGAAATCCCTACGGTGTCACCTACAACCAATCAGAGCTCTGGTCAGTGCACACTCACCTGAGCTATCACATACAGTTCATTTAATTCTAATTAAAAACAAAAGAACTACCTTGGTGTTTTTGTTAGCGCTGTCACAGGTAACAGAAGATTGCCTGTAGGTTTCGTGAAATGTTTAAATAGCAACCCGCTGGCACCTTTGCAGGTGTCCAGCTGGGAACCGCCGGCTGGGTCACCTCTGCAGGCCCTCAGCTCCAAGTAGCTGCTTGCCTGCACTAGGGATCTTAACCCAAAGGAGCAAGGAATGGTGGGAATACAGGCCTAGGGTAGCCCTCCTGGGCCTCTAGGAATCACACCAGCTGGGTCACCACATACCCCTTCCTAATGATGGGACAGCCCATCATGCCAGAGCTGGAAGGCACATGGACAATCACTTGGTCTAGCTGCCTATTTTTCACAGGTGAGGAAACTGAAGCGAAAAGAGGAAAAGTGATTTGCCCAAGGCCACACAGTGTTAGGCAGAGATGGCTTTGGAACATGAATTCCCCAGCTCCTATTTCAAGCACAGGGTGCCAACAGTCAGATGTGGTGAAACTGCACTGTCCTCTATGGCCCTGTGCACACTGCAGCACGTTCACCACCAACACACAAAACTTCCTCAGAGGACACGGCCCTGACCTTGAGGAAAGGTCACCTGCCCAGGCGCTGCCTGGGTGTTCTTACATCCTTAGTATCCCTACCACACCTCCACTGCCCACACCCCTCCCACAGGGGCAGGTCCCGCGCTTCCAGCTTCCGCTGGGGGAAGCCTGCCAGTCGCGCTCAGCTTCTTCATTCTCTGAATGGAGGACAGATGTGAACTCTTCCTCCCATCCAACGGCCTGTTAATTATAGATGCAGCATTGACTATTAACATCTTGAACTTGATTTGAAAGAGCCATTGGTGGAATGGAACCCCTGGAGCTAGTCCTGCTAAAGAGATGCAAATCTCACCCCCGCCAGCCTCCCACCTGCCTCCTTCCTGCTCAACGTGGCAACACAGGCCCAGACCCCAGTGGGTAATGAGTTATGTGTTCTATTAAATTTGTTGCAAATGCTGTTTATTGAATTTTCTCCCCTGCAATATGCTGCTTTGTAGTTTGGCCCAGTTTGGGAAAATTAATCAACAGCTGGGCTTCTCATGTTGATCATCCATTTTCCTTGCAATGGGCAGAAGGTTAACGAGTATTTTTTGGAGTGGAAGAAGAAAGAGGATGGAAAGTGTTTGACCCCCTCCCTCACACAAAAGAGGGGGCAACTGTGCAAGTCATCTCTGCGCCTGCTTAAACACACTCTGTGGGTAGGAGGCAGCATAAACGGAACCAGTTTCGCCAGATCCAGGCCAAGAGGCAGGTGTGCTCCCGCCAGGCTCTGAGCGCTCAGCGGAGTGAAGTCACCAGCCAGGGAAGGTGCTCTGGTCCCTGTGTGTCCTTGGAGGTGTGGGGAAGCTTTAGGCCAGAAATGGCCCTGGTCCTGGGGTCAGTGCACCTGTGTTGAAGTGAGGCAAAATAGCACTGGCCCGAGGCGACTTGGCCTCATTGGTTCATCCATTCAGACTGCAAACATTTGCTGAGCACTGCCCAGGAAGCCTGCTCGGGCCTGGGTCTCAGTGACCATGTGCCAGACTAGGTGTGACCACAGAGCCCTCGCAAGCCCTGCATTCTTTAACTCCCCCTCCCCCACTGCACTCTCACTTCCACAGCAACTTTCCTTGCTTCCTGCTCCTTTGTGGCACTTACTACAGTCATGAATAAAAAAAACTTCAGTCTCCTCCACTAAGTTGTAAGGCCCATGAGGGTAAGCACTGGGTCTGTTTTATTCACCTCTGTGAACCCAGCCCTGGCACAGCGCCTCATCCGCGTGCGTGGCGAATTCAGAAATGTGTTTAAAGCACTAGTGTCAGCCACTGTGCTGCCGGGGGATCCACGGTGAGTAGAACAGAACTTGTCCCTACTTTCATGGAGTTGACTGTCTAGTGGCGGGAGGGTGGGTGGGCAGAAGATGAGGGTATGGACAAGGAGGTCACTCACTCATCCCTTCCCTACTTCCAGATGCTCTGGTTCTTCCCATTGTTCCTGTTCCTTGCTCTCCCCTGCTATTCCAGAAATTCTATGAGCACCCATGGAGGCTGCCTGTCCAATGTCACGTCAATACCAGCAGCATATGTTGGAATATTTTTACTACTTACAAAGCCTCTTGCTAGGCAAGTGTCTGCTCTTTACCAAGCAGGGTGCTAGCCCTGGCTGCTGCACTCTGCCTGCCCACTCTTCCCAGTCACCCCCCCCCCACCTCCTCCCAACTCCAAGGGCTCAAGCAGTGGGATTCCCAGGTGGGGAGCCTCATTTATGATTTTCCGGGGAGAAAGACTGACACGTGGCCCACAAGGCAGAGAGAACAGCTTGGACGGAACGCCAGCTACGGCCTCTCCAATGCCGAGTAAACCTCGCTGGACCTAATTAGCGTGTCACTGATAAAGCAGCAACTGACAGCAGATGCATGTTGGGGAAAAGAAACTGCATAAGGCATGAAGAAAGAGGGCCTGAGAGATGAGATGGGAAGAGGGATGGAAGTCACCTGTCACATCCATCTCCATCCCCCCCTCCATCTGCCCGGGGCCTACAAAGCTGAGTCATTCTGTTTGGCTCCCATGGGGGATGAGTGCAGAAGGGTTGAAGGTTAGGCCTGGAAGCCCTATGTCTGTCCAAAATGAAGAGGCTGCCAGTAACCTGAGGCTGCTCTGGCCAGTGGTGCAGGCTGGGCACTGCACAACTAAAGGTGCTCCTTATACCACAGTTGTGGTTTGTAGATATACAAACGGTGTATATGTACACATCGGTTTTCTGGCAGATGTCAGTAGAAGGTTTTGTGAAAGGGGCACTTTTTTTCTAATTTGCACAAATATCCTGTATGACTCTGGTTCAAGAGGCTTCTCTAAGGTACAGATATTTAGTAACAGTTCCGACACAGACACCCAGACATTGCAGGGAGACCTGAGAGACGGTAAGAAGTATAGTAAAGGGAGAACATTTGGGGTCAACTTCTGGTCCTGTCAATTACCTGGGAACCTTCTGGGGACTCAGCTGCTGTGCTAGTAAAACAGTTTCTTCTCTCTTCTCCACTGAAACCCTGTCCCAGCTGAAGCCCCTTCACCTGCTCCAATCATTCCCTTTCCTGAGAGTCTCTCCTGAGTTCAGGGAAAGCATCACTGGCTAATAAAGGCTGGTGGGGTACTCTTGAAACATTTGTTAGGAGCATCTTGAAGTCCAAAAGACTCTAAAACTTGAAGGAATGACACTCGGATGGTAGAATAACCAGCAGTGGGAGGGAGCATTTGGCAGGAGGTTGTGCAGACACCCATCAAATAGTGTAAATGCTCTGAGGAAGATAAAACCAGTCACAGGGATGACGATGGAGCTGCTGCTGGTATTGATGACCACAGGGGTGCTGTTGGCCTCACATATGCAGGCAAGCCTCAGCCTTAGTTAACAGGTAGGAACTTTCTATGACAGCTTCGCTTTCCCATTCCTGGCCCCATCTCCTCTTGCTGCTCCCCCAGGGCTGAGCCCTGTTCAGATCTCTTACTCCCTGAAGAACTGGGGCAGTGAGGGGAGATGATTCTGCACAGAGGATCGGGACTCCACTCCCTCTGAGAACAGAATGAGGTCTTCCTGCAAGTCCAGGTTAACTCTTTAGGAGTTTCTGGGCAAACACTGGCAGCATATGGCCCAAATCATTGCATTTCTTTTGTGGTTTTAAAAAGTACCCAGACGTTGCCTCTGAGCTCCCGGGAAGCCCTTGCTGTGCCTCGGAGGCACCACAAGCATTTAGAGGAGTGTGAGCAGAACATGGAAGGGCAGGGGCATAAAATGAGACTGTGGCATAGGGGGGTGCGGGCAGCCTACCTTCCAGCTTCCAGATGTTCTCCGGGCTGACTTTGGTCAGCTGTGTGTGTGTGATGTACATCGTATGAATTGTCCACAAGCTCTAGCTGTACTAGGTGCACTTATGGTTTGCATGAACTAAGCAGCAGGTTAGGGACAGGCTGGATAGACTCTAGGCATGGTCCACGCAGCATGTGACTTTGGCTATGAGTGGATTCTGTGTTGGTGGTGTGACATTTGCATGTGGGATTTTGGCACAATCCTGGCCCTAGAGCCCCAATGGCAATTTGACCCCAGTGGCTCTGTGTGTGGTACACCTGGTATGGACATGCTGGGTCCTCGCGGTGGGGCTGGAGACAGAGGGCAGTGGCCACTGGAGCACCCACCTCCTCTGGGGAACCCTCTGGGAGCTGCGGGCCCAGGGCTGCCGTCTGTAGAGCCAGGGTCTGGCTCACAATAGTGACAATGTCCCAAGTGGGAACCCGATTGTGAGGGACAGCCAATGGGGGAAGGGCCTTACTAAGACATAAGCAAAATGTGATCTAGTCACAATTTAGAGGCTGCTTCTAAATGACATGCCCGTTTATTCAATGACTATTTACTGATCTCACTCTATGTGGGGGACTCCAGGTCTGAAAGCTGGCTGGGGTTTGGAGGATGAGGGTCAGGGTAGGAACACAGGGATGAATCAGGCAGACACATCCCCCAGGAGCTTTCTGTTTAGTAGAGAGAATAGAAACAACCACAATGTGCCTCAAGTGTGCATGCCAGAGCACTAGGGGCAAGTGAGGTCCCAGTCCCAGTAGGGGAGGCACGAAGCCTGTTTGACAAGCTTGCAACTGAGCTGAGCCTGGAGGGGTGAGGGCAGAGTTTGGCCAGGAGGATGGAGAAAGGGCAATTCCAGGGGGAGGAGCAGATTCAAAAATGTATGAAGGGGTCTCCACATGGGTGCCTCCCCGCCAAGGCAACCCATGTGGATTTGCTATGGCACTGAGGTGGATCGCAAGGGGGGGTGGGCAGGAGCCTAGAGGTCGACGGGGCCCAGCCAGAAGGGTCTTGAGTGTCAGGCTTCAAGCTTTGCCCTGAAGACAGTGGTGGAAGCCCAAAAGCAGGCAAGTGACTCAATGTTGCAGCCTATTTGAGGAACCCCTCCCCCAAAAGGCAGGCTCTGGGGCCACTCCTTTCTCTTTGACAGAGGCTGAGAGTCCAGACACAGGGAAATCCATTTGCTTGTTGGTTGCAGAATCATTAATAAAAAAAACCATTATAGAATAGTTTCTGAATGCAACAGAGTCCAGGCTTTGAAATCTGAGAGGTTCTAACCAGGCAACAAAAAAGGGAGTGGGGGCAGGAAAGGTTGCTTCTGTCCTTCCCTTCCACCCCCCAAGGCCTGTACATTTTCCAAGTCTTTATAAAGCTGGTTTCCTCTGGATTTTTCTGGCTCCTGGAGGTTTCTCAGGCAAATTCTCAGAGAATGTTTCACCAGGCTCTAATGTGGACCTGGAATTTACTCTCCATTTAGGGCCTGAGGTCTCAAGGGGGCAGGCTGAAAGAGAGCTGGAAGTCAGACCTTGCTGTAGGAAGAGCCAGGGGCAGAGCTTGGAGCTGCAGACCCAAGGAAAAAGAGGGGAGCAAGGCCTAGGAGGGAGGTGGGGCAGGAGGGACCTGCCCTGGCAAATATGTCTTGAGACCTAGGAGGGCTGAGATGCTGGGTTATATAACCCTGCCCAGCCTTCTCCGGGGGTATATATTAGTGACATCTGACCTCGGAGACCTGTGAGAACACATGAGGTGATGAGGGTGAGAGCATTTTGTAATGGAAGAGCTGTGATCAGGCTGGGTGTTCTGGTGGTGACTGGGGTGCTTCACTCATACCACCACCTGGGAAACAGACCCCCTCCCCCGCCCCGAGCTGCCCGTCAGACGCCTGACAGCCCTACAGTTTGAGGCCACTTCCAAATTCAGTTCCCCTATGACCTTAACCTGCACTCACAGTTAAGGTTTCATCCTGCTGGGGGACAGTGGGGGTCACTTTGGGTTTGTCTACTGCAGAGGCAGGTGATGGAGAGGTGGTGGAGGCGGACAGAGCCTCTGAAAACTGGATGGAGGTTGTCTTTGAACAAGACAATTATGTGAGTGAAGGAGAAACTTTCTCTGTAATAGCATCTTCCTCACTATACAGGGGAGACCTAATCTAATCTCTTTTTAAGAACGGTAGAACCAAATGTGCATTAGAGTCATCCCTTTGATGACCCAGAGATTCCACTCCTAGGAATTTACCCAAAGAATCAAGATCTCTAATTAGAAAGGAAAGCTGCATTCCTATATTCATTGCAGCACTATTCACAATAACCAAGATATAGAAACAACCCAAATGCCCCCAAACAGATGACTGGATCAAGATGTGGTATATAAATAGTAGAATACTACTCAACAATCAAAAAGGATAATCTCATGCCACTTGCACCAACATGGATCGATCTGGAAGGGATTATGCTAAGCAGAAACAAGCCAGAAGGAAATGATGAATATCAGACAGTTTCGCTTCTATGTGGAATACAGCGAAACTGAACAAGGCTCAGGATAAAAATAAGACTTGCAAGACCATAGATATGAAGCATCCAGCAGGGGAAGGAGAGGGGTTAAAACAGAGGAGAGAAGAATACAAGGGACTGTGGTGATGGATAATAAATGCTATGGTGGTGGGAGAACTACGGGAACTACACCTGAGGGGAGAAGTCAAATACTGAACAAAAATTAACAATATAAGAAAATTGAAATCAAAACCACAATGAGATACCACTTTACACATTAAAAAAAAACAGGCAACAACAAATGTTGGTGAGGATGTGGAAAAAAAGGAACTCTCCTACACTGTTGGTGGGAATGCAAACTGGTCCAATCACTATGGAAAGCTGTATGGCGGTTCCTCAAACTACTAAAAATGGAGCTTCAATATGACCCAACAATACCACTTCTGGGAATCTACCCAAAGGACACAAAAACATTAATGCAAAAGGATACCTGCATCCCTATGTTCATTGCAGCGTTGTTTACAATAGCTAAGATATGGAAACAACCCAGGTACCCAAAAATAGATGACTGGATCAAGAAGATGTAGTACATACACACAATGGAGTACTATTGAGCAATCAAAAATGATAAACTCATACAATTTGCTGCAACATGTCTGGAGTTAGAAGGGATCATGCTCAGCAAAATAAGCCAGGAAAAAGAAAAATATCAAATGGTTTCACTTACAAGAGGAATATAGGGGAACCACATAAGAGATCAGGAGGAGAAAATGACAACAACAAAAAACTAGCAGGCAACCATAAATCAGAGACATTCAGCGAGGGACGATGAGGGTTCAAAATGGGGGAGAAAGAACACAAAGGACTATGGTGACGGTTCATGGGTGAATTGCTGTGGGGTAACCCACAGGGAATATATAATAATGTAAAAGATGTAAATAAAAAATACATATTAAAAAAAATAAAATTAAATTTAAAAAGTCATCCCATTTACTGTGCCTTCCCTGGTAACCACCCAAACAAACTTCCTCTTCTCCCTGCCCCTGAACCTCAAGTCCTTTGTCTTAACTAGGGCTCTTCAAGATGGTGTCTGAAGCCACATGGGTGGGTTACTCAGCCTTACTGGGTCTCTCCCATGTACAGGAGAGGCCCACATGCAATTCCAAACTTCTTTGTTTTTTACCCTTTTATCAACCTGATGCTTTTTGGGTTATCTGCTAGCCTAGATTATCTTGCCTATAGGATGATTTCCTTTGTGCCCCCACACCTCCAAGAGTAGTGGTGAAGGTTAATTAAGTGAATATATGTAATGTTCTCAACACAGCGCTGGCCCAGAGGAAGTGCTACGAATGCGTTAGGCTTGTTACCCAGGCCCTCTGCAGAGGGCTACTATTATAAAGACCAAGACTTAGCCACTTGGCGCTGTTTCTGTAGTGCGTGCCCTGTTTCGCCCTCACAACCATCCTGCAAGGTGCTCCACCTTTGAGGTGGGCAAGGTGAGGCTCAAGAGGTGAACCTCGCTTAGGTACCCAGTTGGTGAGCAGCAGGCAGGGCTGAGATTCAAACTCAGGTTACCTTTACACTCCTTCAGAGTCCCTGCTCTGTCCTACCTGCCAAGCAGCCTCTATTGAAGAGCCAAACACAGGAGCATTGGCGCTGGCGTGGATTGAGCACCTACTGCACGCTGGGTTCTTAGACTGTGTGTGACGTCATTATCTTCCGACAGGACATGGAGTCAGGTGAGGCACTGCTTTGTCTCCCCCTTGCCTGCTGGATCCAGTTCGAGCCTGGCCCTGGCAGGCCACCTGACCTGCTCCCGCTGTTGTCCCTCACTCCTGCTCACTCCTGCTCACCCCGGCCTGCCGGCCAAGGAGCCCCTTCCCAGCTTCGCCAAGCCTGTGTCAGGGCACCAGGAACCCCTCCACGGAACTTCTGGGTGAGAACAATTATTCAGTAGTGTTTTTGGAGAGACCGCTTAAGTAGAGTTTTTGTTTATTTTTGCAATTACCCCCTTTGTTCATTTTCTTATTAGCCCCACCTTGAAGTAATTTATTCATGACCTTTTCCTATAACATCTTTCATTCTCCAGACATAATCACATCTTCTGGCAGGAATCCCTTTCCCTCCTGGGGTCCATAATTACTCCTGCAGATGGGATTATTGGTGCTAATGAGAAGAGGGGGAGAAGGCTGGGAAGCGCCAGGCTAGGTGGGGTCTCAAAGCTTGAGAGCAGAAGTAAGGGAGGGGGAGGCTTGTGTTCTTCCTTTGTTACAGACCTGAAGCCTCGAGGGGGTGTTAGCCTGCATCTGCGCCTGCGCCCCAGAGCCCACTGCTCCCCCTCATGCCTCAGAGTGAACACAGCCTAGCACTGTTTCCGGTCCTGCCCAGTAATCCTCTCATCTCAGCTTCCACCAGTCCCATGCTACAAAGAGCTGGTTTGTGTCCCGTTTTGCAGCAGGCAAAGTTAAGACAGAGAGGTGAAGTGACTTGGGCAAAATCAAACAGCCAGTAGCAGGTAGCAGAGCAGGGCTGGAGTCCAGTTCTGATGCCTGACTAGTCCTCCTCAGCACTAACCTCCTGCCTCGGCCCACCTGTCCAGAGCGGGGCCTGGCCTGGGAGCCACGAGCCCAGCTCCTGTCCTCACAAGTCCTATCATCTTGGACAAGACCCACAGCCATTCTCAACTTCGGTTTCCTCCTCTGTAACGCAGACACCCCCACCCACCCTGCTTTCCTCACTGCTCCCTGTGAGGACTGACTTGCTCAGGGCTGAGACGCTGGGCGCGGGGTAAACTGTAAAGAGCTGCCCCTGGGTTAAGCACAATGACTGTTCTTCCTTCCCCGGAGAAACGAGGTTGCTGGCACTGTCCCCCTTCCTAGAGGAAAAGGCCCGAGAGTCTTGAAGCTGGTTATTTACCGTAGATCCACAGCTCCCCCCACATCCAAACAATTTTGGTTTGTGGCTCAAAGTGTAGGCTCTGGGTTCACACAGCAAGAGCCTCACTTACCGACTCGGGAAGCTGACGTCACCTCTGGGTGTCACTTTCCTCCTCTGAAAAGTGGGGACCCAAACAGCCTCTACCTACAAGGTTGTTGCGAGTGTAAGTAAGACCACATGTAGAGAGGGTCTGGCTGGGGCTGTGGCCATGACACATGCTTCAATGTGGGCCTCATCACCCCAGTCCACTTCCTCCTGACCGTGGGGAAGCCTCTCTGACACAAGGTTCTGCCCTGGCATCTGGAGTCCCTACGGTGGCCAGGACTGGGAGCTGGTAGGGGTGGAACCCCATCAATGCCAGAAACGTGGACTAAAAGAAACCTGGGTGCGTGTTTAAAGCACAGAGAACTCACATCTGCCCCAGCAGTTGCTTCTGCAGCATGAAGAGTCATGGGCACCAGGGCGAGCCCAAAGTCCCCGATCCAGGGCCTCCCTGGTGGCGCAGCTCCCTGTGGAGCTGTCGGCAGCAGCAACGCGAGTTTGATGCCCAGCCAGGGAGATTCCCACATGGCGCGGCAGACCTCTCCTGCCTCAGCCCACTGCTCCCCTCAGCAGTGTATTTCCGTCCATCTGCCTGTTCTGCTCCCCACTCTGTCTCTGGTGAACCCTCTCACCGCCCCAAGTCTCTGGCCTGTACCCCAGTTTGTATGCATAAATAAATAAATCTTTAAATAATAAAAAAAAAGTCCCCGCTCCAGAACCCAGTGAGGAGGGCACTGCTAAGGACATGAGGAGCACAGCAGGGAGATGGTGGCATGACATGTGGACCATTGATTTTTACAACAGAGGCAACAGTTTTCCCTCATAAAGCCACAAACCTGAGAGTCTCAGAGTAAGACTGGACCAGCCTAGTGACTTAAAACCAATTTTCTCTACTTTGCTCTGTGGATTGATTGCCAACATGATTTAATATCCAGTGGGTCCCCAACCCCCACTCTTACCTCCCAATCTATCTCTTCCCTGGAAACAATCAGAAGGAGTCTGCTCTGGGGACAGTTCACTCACAAGATACAGGCAAAGGTGGAGAGTACTGGACTGGGGGTTATGTCATTTGCTTTCCAGTCCTGCCAATGATTTGCTGTGTGACCTGAGAATAAGTCACCTTCCCTCTCTGAACCTTGGTTTCCTCCTTTGTAAAAGGAACATTTTTCCCACTCTGACACTGTGAAGAAGAGTTTCTGTTTTTTGCTCACACCAATCCTGAAGGGCAGGCATTATTGGCCCATTTTATAGATGGGAAACTAGGGCTCAAAGAGGCTAGTATGTTGCCTGAGGTCACACAGCTACTGAGCAACAGACTTGGGATTCCCATCCAGGCCTGTCTGACCTCATAATCCATGCCCTGTGCTTCCAGTGCATCAGCTCTACACACTACACAAGGAGCCTCAACAATGACTACTAGTATCTGTTACAAGCCAGGCTTTGTTCTGAGCACTGTACATATTTTGTCTAATTCAACCCTAACAATAACACTAGGGCACAGTACCACACTTTACCCCATTTTCTAGACAAGAAACTAAGACTCAAGAAGCTTAAGTAACTGGGCCTAGACACCCCTCAGGCAATGGGAGAGCTGGGAGTGGAGCACTGAAGTATGAGTGGGTGTGTGTTCATATTTGGGGGTCATTTCTGCTCCTCTGCACTACTCGCACATGCACGGGGCAGCTAGAGGGTGAATCCCTCATCCCCCCGCAAAGCTCTTTCACTATAATAATTAGTCGATATTGGTGGCGGGGTGGGTGCAAGGCTGGCTTTTACTCTTAGGCTAATAGTCTATAGACCTCAGTTTGATGAAGAACAAAACACCCAGAATAGGAATGGCACGTATGTTACAGACATGTCACCTGGCTATAATTCTCAGTCCAGGTTTTCTTCCGAACCTGCAGCTGCCCTCCCCAGTTCCAGCTTACAAGCCTCACAAGAGGTAGATATGCACTCTATCCCTTTGGGGGGGTGGGGGGTGTTGCTCCTGGGGAAGGGTGCTGTCTTTAAAGGACACTGGAATCCTTGGAGGAAAATTCAATCACTGCTCCTCTGATCTGGATTTTCAGATCTCGCCCCTCCCTCCTCGCCCCCCACTGTCCTGGCCAGAGCAGCTGAGGTTTGCGTATGACCCACCGACAGCACAGAGAAAGGGGAGAAAAATGTGGAAACGAGTTTGTTCATTTGGGTGATGGAGTGCCCGCTCCCCTCGCCAGCATGCAGGGTTCAATAATGGCAGACAGGGCTTCAAAAAATTGCAGCATAAATAGATGAGCCCTTTAAGGTAATAGAAATTCTGTCATGCAGGGGAGAAATATAGTGCCTGAATCCCAGGGGAGGGGACACTGGGCCCCTCCCCCCCTCCGCCTCCCACAATCCCATCCCCATTATAGCCAGAGCTGGAAGGGAGCATCTGTGCTGAGGAATGACCAGAGGGCCCGTTATCTCCCAGCCACACGGGCTCCAGCAGGGAGAAAGCTTCTGGGAGGGGGTCTGGGAAATCAAGTCTTTGTGGCTTGGCAATGACCTCACAGGCTGTTCCCTGCAGGTGCCAAGGTGGCAGCAATTAGTCCTAGAGCAGCAGAGGAGGCTCTGTCAAGCTGGCCGCCTCAGTGAGGCTTCATTAAGGAAAGCTGGCTAGGGAGGAGCATGGAGGCCGAGAAACCCGCTTGCGCTTTCGTGACGGCAAAGACTATTCCCAGTTCTGTGGTTGCCCTGGGGAGCCCAGGAGCCCTTGCCAACCCTGCAGCTCCCAGTTCTCAGCAATCCAGAGGACGCTTCAACTGTTTTCTTCCTCTTGTCCTCATTTCCACCTGTACCCCCATTCGGAAGGCAGCTATGCTCACCACTATACCACCAACACTCAATAGGGCAGTAAGACCAGGACAAGTCAGCCTCTGATTGGGGGGTGGAGGGGTAAACAACAATAGCGGTAGCAGCATCAGTGACAATAATGATAATAATAGCTAACATCTGTTGCATCTGTTGAATGATTACTAAGATGCCATGCATTCTAAGTATTTCCTATGCACTGATTCATTTAATCAGCCCAATAATCTGATGGGAATTATTATTATGATTCCCCTTTCACATATGAGGAAACAGGTACACAGAGGTAGTGTCTTGTCCAAGATCACACAGCTAATAAAAGCAAAGCTGGACTGAAGGGGGAAATTGGTTTAAGCCTTTGTGTAATCACTACCCAGTGTCGCATGAGGTAGCAGCTCAAATCATTTGCCCAAAGAATCCAGAGATGATGTTGGAGGACAGTTGCTCACTCTAGTCTTACTGCAGTTGTCTGTTTGTCCAAACTCTAGAGAAGCCAACAGGTAGATTCAAGACCTAGCCATGCAGGCAAAGCCCCTTGAGAAATAACAATTTCCTTTCAATGAAGATGAGTTCTGGAAACTTCTGCTTAAGGGTATTGTCCCTTCCAAGAATTTCATTCCTATCAAAGAGAGTGTACTAAGCAAGATGTTCACAAGATGGTAAGCATGGGAGGGGGTGGCAGTTGGAGATGCAAGGTTGGAGGCAGTGGACTCTGACTTACGAGCCATTGCTATGGGAACAGAAGAGATGGAAAGCTTAATTATGAAGAGAAGAGTATTCGGGGAAGGCTTCATGGAAGAGGTAGCTTTTGATCTTTGCCTGAAAGACTGAGAAGGATTTTATAGACTGAGATAAGGACTGTGGGGAGGGTATTCTGCAAGAGAGGAAAGCTTGAATAAAATACAGTAAAAGCCTCAAAGCAGACACTGTGTCAGTGGGAAAGTGAGGAATATGTGGCCACAGCACAGGTCTGTGATAGCGCTTAGTTAGAGAAGTTAGGGTCACTAGTTTTGAGAGTGGCTACAAAGGACTGGGGTTTCAGCTTTATTTAATGGGTAATGAGAAGCCATGGAGAGGGATGATGTGACTCCAATCTCCAAGAGTACAGGTAGCTTTACTTAATGCCCTTAACCACATTTTGGCTACTCTCCTAACCCAGTTGGGTACAAGAAATGGCCTTACTTCCTGGATCATCCCTCACGTGGACACTCCAGGGACTCTGCAAGCCTGAGCCCTCTGTCATGTGACTCCTCCCTCTGCTCGTCCCACTCCATTCACTCCAGTGTTCTCACTGAAGAGCCTCTTCCCAAAGGGGAAGCACACCCCAAGAAGCTCTTGGGGACTGTCCGAGGTGCTGAAACAATGGCCCTCCCAATTTTAAAAACTCTCCTTTGAATTACTGGCTCCTACACCATTGTTTCCATTGGTCAAAGAATAACATTCCCATTTTACAGACTAGAAATAGAAGCCCCCACATTTAGCAGAACCAGAGCTAGGAATTTGATTTCTTGCTTTGTTTTCAGATCTCTCCCCCCACCCCACTCAGCAGCCCCAGTGCAATTCAGCACTGCATGCCTCAAGTGACTCCGTAACTGCTGCCAAGCTAAGATGTAAAATGCCCATACTTACTTCCCACCTCCATCCCTATCTATTTTTCCTAATATTGACAGTCATGGCCACCCCACAATGTTTCCCGGCCTTTCAGAGTGACCCACAGGAGTTTGGGTAGTCCTGCCTAGAACAGCAGCTATGTATGTTCATGGCTCTGCTCCAGAAGAACCCCAGGATATAGTTTATCCTGACCCTTTTCTGGCAGGGGCCAGTGCTGGGCTTTAGAGAGTTAACCTACTACTCTCATAGTTCACCAGAAACCACTACCATTTTACTGGGTGCGTATTGTGTTCCCGGCACTGAGCTATGAAGTTTCTTACTCCCTGGCAAAGTCTCCTCTTAACAGATGAGGAAATTCCGGCTTACACAAGTGACTTGCCAGTAGGCAGGGTGGGGACTGGAAGGCCAGGATTTGAATTCAGATTTGTGGGATTCCATGGTGACCAGTTGATCAAAGCTCATCAACTAGCATAGAGACTGTAGTGCCTCCCACCACTACTGGCAGTGTGGTCCTGGGCAAGTCACTTATTCTGAACTTAAGCTCACTTACAAACTGGGGACATGAAAGTGCACCTCTGCGAGGCCCTTGGAAGGAGTACAGATGAAGCATGCGGCCAGGCCTCAGCTGCAACTGTGAATATGATCACTATTGTGCATAAGCTCTGTACGGCTGGATGGGTGTCTGATTAGACTTTCCACAACCCTACTTGTCCCTCATGTCCTTGGGAGAGTAAACATCCAGTGTTCTGGGAAGGAAGGAGAAAAGAATGTGAGTGCCGCAGGCTTAGAATGTCAGGCAAGACTTGCTTCTGCTCTGTATCTTTGTGCCCTCAGGGGTTGGGGCTACCTGGCTGGAGCAGTCACATCCCTGGGATCCCAAGGGTGGTTCTGCACTACCTCATCAGTACTCCTCACACTTATGCTCAGCCTGGGACCATTCTCAGCCCTGAGAGACTCTGCTTTCATAAAGCTATCCCAACATCCTCCCTGAAGTGCCCTGGGCAGGGAGACCTCTGCTGCGAAGGGACAGTTGAGGATGTGGCCCCAGCCCATTACCATACCGACTCATAGTAGGCAGGACTGATGTGACTCCCATTTTACAGATAAGGTAACTGAGGTCCAGCAAATTGAAGTCACATATCCAGTGTTACTGAGCCTAGATCAAGATTTGCAAACACTCAGAGAAGAAGTCTTTTAATTAGTCTCTAGTTAACTGCCCAACCTAAAAGTCTTTTAAGGAAAAAGGCAGGTGCATAAATTCACAAACCAACCAACAAAAAGGCATGGCTAATTATTACTGACCACAGGACAAGGGGTCCTGGAGGAGGGTCTCCACCAAGTCTGCTCTTCTGATTGCCTGGATTCCCCACTCTTACTAGCTAGCTAATTGCAGGAAGTCACATTCATTCAGAAGCTGGAGTGAGAGCAACCTTAACTATCTCCCCCTGGGAGCCAGTGCATGCAGGAAGGAGTCATGCTAGTTGAGAACAATGGGCTGTTCTGTAATCACCTTTATGCTCAACACACCCAACAGGGCTCCAGAAGAGCCTTTCCAGGTATAATGAAGCTGGGCAGGAGGAGATGGATGGGAATTCACAAGATCTCACCAGGGCAGCTTGGGTCACAATCTATCTTAGCCCCAAGTCTCAGGCAGGCAGGACTCCACAGGGAGATGATTTCTACTGCACCAAGTTCGCTCAAGTTCAAGGGCAGGAAGTCATTTGCATCCCAGATGGAAGGAAGAGAGACAGTGACCTGGACTCCAGGTTGCTGGAGCCCAGGCTTGGGGGCTGTGGGCGCACAGACACTAGCCTCCCTAGGCCTTTGCACAGCCCGTTTCCCCTTCTTTTGAGGAGCAGTGACTAGGCAGGAAGTTGGAGGACAAAGGGGACGAAGGAAGTGGAACTCTCAGCAGGCCCACAGACAAATTATGCAATCAGACTACAATTGCAATGAACTTCCCCCTTTGCTCCCCGCCCCATGCCAACAGTGTGGCCCCGACCCCCGCAGACTCATCCTCCTTGTTCCTACTTTTCCTTCATTTCCTGACTTCATTTATTGGTCCACATAGTAGACCATCTTAGAAATCACCTCCTCCTGCCACTCATCATTTACATGTAAAGGAACTGGGCCCCTTGGAGGGGAAGATTCTTGCCCAGGTCATAGAACTGCCCTGGGAGCCAACCGTAGCTTGGATCGGGATGCCCCACCATTGTCTGATGTAGTCAGTTCACATCTGCCTCGGTCACCGAATCACTGGGCTACATGAGATTTTTACTTCCAAATGACTCTTCTCTCCTATCCAAATGCAAAACAGAAAGGACTCCATTTTTTTTTTCCCTATGGAAATTATGGACAAAGCTCACAGCAGTAAAAGTAAATTAGAAAGGAAAATTGCAGAAGGAAAAGACTTTCTTTACCTTTCAAAGGTGCCACTGGGTTCATTTTTACCCAGTTTTATCTGCACTGGAGCAGTACAGAGACAGCTGAACAATTTTGCTCTGCAGACCAGGGGCGACCTCCCCACTAAACAGTGTCCCCAGGTAAACCCTCCCTCCCATATCACAACAAGGACTTCCTTGTGGATCAGGGGACCTCCAGCCTGGCAGCACTTTGGCCTCAGCCAGCCACACCCAGACCATGTATTCGGGCTCCAAGGTGATTCCCATGGAGTCCAGACAGAGAGCCACAGCCAAACATCCCTTTCCTACTCAGAGTGAGGACCCCCCTTCCGACAAGCAGCAGCAGCAGCTGGCAGTTTGTTACAAAGGCAGAAGCTCGGGCCCCTCCCCAGATCTACTGGATCAGAACCTGCCCCTTATTTAACAAGGCAATTCCCAAGTTCACTAAAGTCAGAAGCACCGCAACACAGTACTTCATATATCCCATGTCTATCCCTCACAGCACCTTGCAAGGACTATCTTCCACAGATGAGGAAACTGAGCCTGAAAGAGGCTAACTCATGGCTCAAGGTCACACAGTTGTGAGCGACACAGCCAGGATGGAGTCCCCAGTTCAAGGCCTCTCTCTCTACCACACAATCCACTTCCATTGCACAACAAAAATATGACCACGGGGGACAAGGGGAGAGGGGGCGTGAGGGGAGCCAGAGTGTGTGGATCTTTGGAGCCTCCACCCCGGGTGGGACCCACTCCACCTTTGAACAAGATTCCACTTCCAATGTCAAGTTTCCTGGAATCAAACCACATAAAGCCAGCATAATTCATGAGGAAATACAAATAGTAAACAAACACGTGGGAAAAGCTTCAGTCTCCCTAGTAATCAGAGAAATGCAAATTAGAGCAACATTGAGGGACCATTTTCTACCTATGTAATTAGCAAATATTAAACAAAAAGAATGTTAGCAAAGTTGTTTTGAAATAGGTGCATTCACACATGGCTGGTGGCAGTGTGGATTTATAGGTGAGGAAAGTAATATGGCAACATCCATACAGCGCCATAGATATATTAAGCCCACTGCCCCTAAGGAAACAGTTCAGTGGGGGTGGGGGTACGACTGTTTGTAGGAAGATGCTCATTGCAACATTTGCTGTGAACACTGGAAAGAAATTAATATTCAGCAGCAAGGGACTGGCTGAGTAAACTGGAGGGTTCATCAGTTCCTGCAGTTTATGTGGCCATTTAAAATGATAATTAAGAAACCTGAGCATCAAATGGGGTGAAAGAAAGCAGGATGCAAAACTGTAGCTGTATACCGAGGTTATTATGATGTAACAACATTGTGTGCTTGTGTGCGTAAGGATGTGGACAGGGAGAAACAGGGCACAAAAGACAACTCGGTATTTCAGCATGGAAGGGCAATGGAAGGACCCCCTCCTTCTACCGCTTTTACAATTGCCAGCCCAGCAGGATTGGCCCCCTGAGGACAGTCTTGGAGGCCCCTTCACAGGCTCTCTCTGAGGAGGGTACAGACAGTCCATTCCTCATCCCTGGCTGCAGGACCACACCCCCTATTCCACTCCCATGAGAGAGGAGCTGGACCCTATTCTCCTGTGTGGGAATGAGGGGTAGGGAGTCTATGGGAGCCCCCTCCCATCTTACCATGAAGCCGGGGGCACAGGTGCAGCCCCCCGTGATGCTGTGGCAGTCGCCGCCGTTCTGACAGGCGCAAGGCAGTTGGCAGCCTTCACCGTAGTAGCCAGCAGGGCAGGACTCGTTGCAGCGGTGGCCAGACCAACCTGGCTGGCAGGTGCAGGCTCCAGTTACCGGGTGGCAGCTGAGCAGAGCAGAGGAGAGTCTGGTCAGGCATTTGGCTGTGTCCCACCCTCTGCCCACCCCAAATCTGGCCTGCTCAGGGTACAGGGTCAAAGGGCCTCTGAGGTAAAACTGGCCCAAGAAACTGAGGCTTGTGGTGGTTATGTAACTTGCCTTACACACAGCCACAAAGGAGCACAGTCAGGTAGCCTGACTCTCAAACAGGTGCTCTTTTATGATATAAATACCCAGAGACAAAAGCAGAGCCAGCCTCTGTAGCCCCTTGCCTTACCGACCATGAGTTCCAGAGCTTCACCCACCCCTCACTCGAGGTGGATGCCGAGTGTGGGGGCAGGCACAAGAAGCTAGGAGTGAGACCCAGTGGCTTTGCATGTTGGAAGTACTCAACAAACAATTGCAGAGTTAAAATGCAGGGCAGATGTGGCCTTTCCTCTCTGGCAAAATCTGATTTGGAGGGGACACCCTCCATCTGTGGTTCACAAGGGCTCTTTAATAGCGACAAGCTCTTCTCTACCCCCCATCTATCCAGGCCAGAGAAAAGACTACTTGTCTGGAGGCAGGGGTTGCCTGACATGGTCTTTTTGGGGTACCCTTTGGATGGCAGAAGTCTGATGGAACCTATTTATGATCATTCATGATCAGAGGGGATGCTGGGAGTGGTGACCATGTGCTTCTCAGAGCTTCTGCATGATTGATCAAGAGTCCCAGCTGCCTTGCCCAAAATCTATCAATACATTTGCTCAGAGGCTGCCCTCCCTATAGGCTCCCCCCAGCCAGAGCACAGCATGATATTAAGGTTGGCACATTCTCGAAGATCTGGGACTCCTCTATGGGTGACTTTAAAGACTTCCCATCTTGCTTAACTTTCTTAAAACTGTGCTGCACAAAATTGGTGATGGTTCATGAGTGGTACAGTGGCAGGAGAACTATGGGGACTACAGTGATGTAAGAAAAACTTTTAAAAAGAGAAAAAAAACCAAGGCTACATTTCAATAAAAGTTCAATTAAAAAAAAAATCTTTCCTACCAAACTTGGTTTTCTAGTTCAGAAAACAAACAAAACTGTGCTATAGTTTAAGCCTCTTCCCCACAGCCTCCCATTCTTCCTTCTCTCCTTCAGAAGGGTCAGACCGGCATTGTGGTCTGCTGCTCTCCCAACATCCTCAGCTCCCTCTCCATTCACAGCTGTTTCCCTCGTAAATTGACCTCTATTTTGGGGAAGTGTAGACTAACATTCCAGAGAAGGTGCTGGATGGCAGAGACAAGCTTCTCAGCTTTCCTGTGTCACCTGCTTCCCTGTTCCATAGTCCTACCAAGAGGCCATGGCCTGGAGTTGCATGCTCTAGGCTGGCAGGAGGAGCCACAGTACAAGTCTTAGTTCTGCTAAGTTCCACAAGGACATGAGCTTCGCCTTCTTGGGTCCTTGGTGGCTCCCCAGCGCCTGGCTCATATTCACAGCCCAATTAA
Organism: Scalopus aquaticus; assembly: GCA_004024925.1. Lineage (NCBI taxonomy): Eukaryota > Metazoa > Chordata > Mammalia > Eulipotyphla > Talpidae > Scalopus > Scalopus aquaticus. The sequence goes on along the minus strand of PVIJ01002998.1, from coordinate 40,979 downwards.
TACTAGGGGAAGAATAGGACTTTCACTCGGTGTACTGATGTTCCGTGTCTGTGGACTTGTTTGTCATCTGTCTCCCTCACCAGGTGGCAGCTCCACGGGGAGAGCCCGTTGTCCAGCAAGCTCACCTTTGTGCTGTACCCCAGGGCCCAGCAGAGCCCCTGGCACACTGGGGGTTCTCAGTACATATTTGGCCAATGAGTTAATGAACAAGCTAATTGTGTGAAGCCTGGCCAAGCTGCTTCTCTTTCGGGAGCCCTTATTTTCTCATGGAAAATGAGGGATGGACAGGAGCAGACAGTTCCTGAATAGTAAGTGCAAGTAGCTAATCATCATTTGGTAAAATATTTAGGCTCATTAATCATCAAGTCAAAATAATAATTGAATACCACTTTTCCTCTATCAAAACAGTGAAGATTTTAAAAAAGGAATGACACTCAATGCTGGTGAAGGTTTCTGGAAAACAATTTGGAGCTATATATCAGAAGTTGTAAAAATATTCAGACCCTTTGGTCTCATAATTCCATTTTTAAGAATCTATCCTAAGGAAATAATCATAGTTGTGGAGAAAGATTTATGCACAGAGATGTTCCCTGAAGCATTATTTATAACAGAGGAAAATGGAAGCAATTTAAATAATAATAAATAATATGTGACCGGGCTATTAAAGCAGCAGGCACTCTATACACATATTTCTAATCTTCAAATAAGCCCGAGTTAGGCAGTAGAGGCTCTATTTTACAGAGGGCATTTGGAGGCTATGTGACTTGCCCAAGGTCACATAGGTAGGCCAGTAGCAGATGGGATTCTAAGCTGTTCTGTCCACTGCCTCATGCACCTCTGAGAACAGGGCACGGGTTGAATGAATCAGGACAATTCAAATGAAGGAATACTAGAGAAATAGTCAAATGTTTTCCAAACTACTTAATGATATAAGATTAAGTGAAATAAGAAAATTGTATACAAAGTCAAGATCTAAAATTAGAAAAAAAAAAGGTATCTATAGATACAGACGTAGGTGGAGAATGAACCAATTACAATGAAATGACTTTTGGGCTCACCTTTGGGTTGAATAATTATGAGTGATTCAGAGTTTTACTTTAAATTTTTATGTATTCTCTAAGTTCCCCCAAGCTGATCAGTTTATTATATTTACAAACAGATTCAGAGAAATAAAAATTATGATGTAAAAATGAAAAATGAGTGCAAGGGATGAGTGATTGAAAACTTCCTGGCCTCTGGAGTTCCAGAAAAGTTCCTTCCTGAGCCCTAAGCACTATAAGGGTAGAGAGTGGCCTCACCAGTGCCAGGGCCAGGGGGCTCCTGCTTGGTGACCCTCAGTCAGATAGTTTTGTGGCACTGTTCTGTCACTCTGAACACAGCGCTTAGGCATGGTCTTTCTGGTGCCAACTTCCCAGAGACCTCCTTTGAGGTTCTGGTTTAGGGTTAGAGGGACTGATTCTGTCACTGTCATGGAGCCTGACAGCCCCAGAGGTTCCCAAGGGTCTCAGGCACCCTCTGCTCTTCTCATCCATAAATTCTTCTTACAGGTACTGGTTCTGGCAGGAACACCAGCCTGCAAGTCCACCACCAGTGAGCTCACAAACTTGGGTGCCTAGTACCCTCTCCCCCTCCCCATGCAGTGCTGCGCCCCAGCTGCCAGCCTACAGCTGCTGAGGGGTATGCGCTGGTGCTGGTTTTACTTTATATTCTGAGAACCAGAAAGCTCAAGACCAAATCTGAAATCCTTTTCTTTCTTTTTCTCCTTTCATGCCTTACAAATTCTATTTTAAAAAATGAGTGTTCCATTTTCATAGCTTGATTGCTTGTCTCTGAGAAGGGGGTGGGGAGTGGCTGCTGACTGAGCAACCATGACTGAGAACTGCGATCACCAGGCTGTCACAGCCCCCTTCCCGCATGTCCCCTGCTTCCTACTCTTCTCCCAGGTGCACACGTCATTTCCTAGGGTTACCTGGCAGGCACCTGACTGCTGGTTAGTCTCAGGCAAATGTCACAATCATTGGTGTTTAGGCCTTGGGTTTGTTTAGTCTCCCCATGACCACCCCCCTTTCTCTTATTTTCCCCAGACATAGATTAATCACAAGTTAATAGGAGCCGAAAGCTGAACAATATAGTAGTCTTTTCAGAGGGGGATTTCTCTGCCTTTCTGTCGACTGCTCTGAGATTTTTATCAATGCTGCATCTGTTGGCTAAATCAAATCTTTCAAAGGTAATACATGATCATGGCTGCTGGAATTTGTCTATGACAATCCAATTGTGGAGGGGACCCATAAGAGGCACTGACCCCGGTGCCTCTTTCTCAAGGTTATTCCTTTATGAGGGAGGGTGGTTTCTTTGTACGTGCTACAAAGAGCTTGTAAAGGGAGTGGGATGTTGGGCAATCTCACTAGCTACTTCTTCCTTCTGTGGGGCACATGAATTTGACCTCTTTGAAGCTGCCTCTCCAAAAGGGCACAAGCAGAGCGGCTGGGGTGAGTAGGTCTGGTTTTCTTTGGATGGGGATTGTCTCCCAGGAGAGATGCTCAAGCATTGCAAGGCTTCTTTTTAGGGCTCTGCCGCAAGCTCTTGCAGAAGTTGGGGCAGTGGGGTGGGGAGGGTGAGGAATGAGACTAGGCTCCTGGGGATTCCATGTTTCACTTCTTGGGGAGTTGGGTGGAAGTTTCATTTTCAAAGACCACAAGGGAAGTTCTCCTCCAATGGGCTGATGAAAGTGATGGGCAGACTGGGAAGCAGACATAGAGGGCAGAAGACAGCGATCAGGACATGGCTCAGAGAGAGACTGAGACCAGGACTCAGGGGCCCCCGGTGCCACCCAGATCCTGCAGCTTAATTGAGTGAGAGTAGGAGAGTAGGAGTTATAGAGTAGCCCCACTGTCTTTCTTTTCCCAAGGGAAGGTTTATAAAGGGACAAGAACCCATGGAAAGAGAGTGGTGACCTGGATCCAATCAGAGTCAGAGAGCTGCTGTCTGTGTCCATGAGAACAAAGCCAAGTGTATCACAAGATACAGAGCCCAGAGCTCTTGACTGTGGGCAATTTTGCTACCCGCCCCCCACCCCAAGGAACATTTTCAGTTGTCAGGACATGGGGCAGGGTGTTGCTACTGGCATCTAGTGGGTAGAGGCCAGGGATACAGTGCCATGTGATAAAGCACCCACAACAGCCCCTGTAATGAAGAATTACCCAGCCCCAAAGGTCAGTAGCGGTAAAATTGAGAAAACATGAATTAGAGTGAACAAAAACTGAGTGTGGGGGGCTCAGTCACTGGGGCAGTGTGCCAAGAAAAAGGGGCAAAATATTAAACAAAAAAGGGCAGACATGAACTCAGGAGCAGAAGCACCTGGAGGAATGAACTGTTTAAGGTGAACTCAGTGATTCTTTTTACTGAAGGCCTACTCTGTGCCGGGTGCAGTGCAATGCCAAGGCTGCAGGGATGCACAAGCAGGGCCAGCTCTGCCCTTAGGAGGCTGCTGTGACATGGCTCCCTGTGATGAGCCAGCAGGAAGACACTGAGGAGCCCAGCATGGGAGGGTGGCTGCTAGGAGCGCTTGGAACCCCCTCTGCACAGAACAGCTATGCCTCCCAACCCCTGAAACACGACACACATTAAAGACAGTAAAGCAAATAATCATCAATATTGGATGGGCTGAGATTAGCGACGGAGAAGAGGGAGTCCTTCCAGATTAATAATGCATTGAGGACTCCTTCAGAGGAAGAATAAATTATGCAGGGCACGGCTGCTCAGGCACGGAGGAAAACAATAGCTCTTTAATTTGAGGGTTGGTTGGATCTCAGTGGCAGGGACTCTCCCTGCCTTGAAATGCAGCAGCAGCCTTGCTTCCTGTCCCTTAGTGGGTCCTCCCTTGGCTTCCCAGCAGGGGTGGGAATCCTGGGACTGTCCCTCACCTATGGAAGAGGTTGAGGCATCTGCCCTGCCTCCTGACCAGCCATGTATGAGTCCCATGTGTACAACCTTTGAGTGTTTACCTCGCCTCCAGACACAGGCCAGATGTCACCTCCTCCAGGAAGCCTTCCCTGACTAGTATAGCAATCTCCTGTGGTCCTTTCTGGACACAACCCTGAGTCAGTTACTTGGTCACATGTTGGGACCCAGCAGCCATATAGATTTTGTCAATTCTAAGATGCACTTTCTCCCACATTTTCACATCTCTGATATTGGGTGTGCTATACACTTAATGATCCATCATGATTCAGCTGATAGCATTTTCCCTTTTAAAAAGTAAATACAATAAAGTTGTGCTTCACTTTAAGTGGTGTCTTGTCTTTGCAGAAATATGGTAACAGGTCCCCAGTGTGTGTGACTGCTCCAGACCCGATCCTGAGGGCTGACTGACTTGTGGGGTCCCAGTGATCACTGACTGAGTGACAGAGCAAGTGGGCACTCAGGCCATGCAAAGGACAGTTCTGTGACTCCAGGGCTGTCTCCTTCCCAACTCTCTGTGCTGGTGGGCAGCACCCCCACAGCCACTCAGCTCCAGGGACTGAGACCAAGGACTATTCCATCTAAGCCATAAAACTTGCAAAGATGCATCTGCTTGCAGTGACCAAGTGATTTTATGGAGAATCAAACTCTGGAAATGAAGAAGGGCTGAGCCAAGTCGTGACTGCCCTAGCGCCAGGGCTGTAGAGCCGAGCTCTCTTTGGCCTGCAAATAGCAGCAGTGCCCACTGCCCAGAGTGGCCAAGTCCTCCTGAACTGTTGTGCAGGCCCCATGGGGAGAAGGGGGACTCCCCCACCCTTTGCCACCCAGATAGAGGTGGGCAAACAAAGGGCAGTGGAGGCATTTTCTGGGGCTTATTTATTACCAGAGGGTGGGGTCTGCTGGCACAGGAAGCAGGAAGTGAAGGGAGCGGGAAAGGGAGTCCAGGGCTCTGGTTTCTCTGCTTCCCTCATTCAGGCTCCCTTGGAAGCAGACATGGGGCCGGCTTCAGACCAAGTGTTCCCAAGCCCCCAAGGACACAGGGTGCAGGGAGAGGCTGACCCCAAGCCAAGGGCCTGCCCTCTTTCCTCCCTGTTCCTCTGCCCTAGCCGGAGCCCACAGGGCAGCTTCTCTGGGCCCCAGGGTGAGTCACACTGATTTTTAAGGTCCCTTCTAGAACTGACCTCCTGCAGTTCAAGCCCCTGTTCTGCCTTGGTGATTATCTCTGCACTCCTGGGGGTTGGAGAGGGCTTGGAAGGATGCAGAGTATATAGAAAGGAAGTGTGCTCCAGGATAGTGCCCTCAGAGCCTGGGGCACTGCTTCCAAGGATCACCAGCCCCCTCCTTACTCCCATGGGTGGCGTCTCAGGTTGGCCTATTTCCAGTCCCAGGTGACTTGGGTTGTGGTCCTGTTGGCCTTCCTTTCATCAAAGTGGTTAGCAAAGGTGATCGTGAGGTCACAACTCCTTTTCCACTCTGTCTGGATGGCCAGAGGTGGGGGTCTGTGCCCTGGCAAGCCCCCTCCCCACCAGCACCCACCCTGCCCCATCTCCGGGCTCGCCCATCCCCAGCTTGTACCTGATGGTGTTGTCGGGGTCACAAGGGCAGGGTGAGGAGCAGCCTGGGCCGTGCAGGCCCTCAGGGCACAGTCGCTCCTGGCAGCTGGGGCCCTTGTAGCCAGGCTCACACTCGCAGGCGCCCGTGGTGGGCGAGCACTGGCCCCCGTTGTGGCAGTCACAGCGCTGCGAGCACTGGAAGCCGAAGGTCCCGAAGGGGCACTCCTCTTGGCACCTGCAGGACAGCAGAGCGGGGCTGAGGCTGTGGAGGCCCCTCCCTGCCCTTCCAGATGCGTCCAGCACATGCCCGCTGCTCCCCCCCCCCTTGCTGTGCTCCACCAGCCTCGCAGGCTCGCAGCCTCCCTCCCCTTCCCCTCCCAGGAAATAGCCTGGAGTCAAGTCACACCAGCTAGCGCCCCCTTCATGCCTGCTCTCCTGCGCCCCCAGTCCTGAGTTTCTATCACCATATTTCACTGAGTCTAGGCCTTCTGTGTTTTTTTCCCTTCATTTTTTGATTATGGCAAAACACGTAAAACTTTTTTTTAAATGTACAGTTCATTGGCATTAACTACGTTCACTCAGTTGTGAGACTATCCTGCCCCCATCGCCAGAACCTTTTCATCTTCCCAGACCAACCCTCCATACCCATTAAACACTCAATCTGATGTTTTTAAAATATATTTTAACATCTCTGAAATCAGTCTTATAATTGATGACAGGTCAAAGCTTAGTTGCTGTTTTGTGGTGTTTTTTTTTTCTTTTTCGCAGCTTCTAAAATGATGATGCATCTTAGACTTGAAGAAGTGGGATCATTTCTTTTCTGCTCATTGTCTGTTTTTTTAAGTCTTTGGGGCAGATGCACAGGGAGTCACCCTGGGCATACTGGGAGATATGTCTCTTCTGCCAGTGGGGAATTCCCGAGTGGAAAGGTACCCTCTCTCATCAGACTGGAGAAGCCCCTGTGTCAGGGGCTGTTTCTCTCTCTTCCCTGGCGTGGGAGTCCCCTCAGCAGCAGCTGAGCCTCTGCCATCAGCTTGGGAGCTCCATAGGATTGGGTTCCCCTCATGCCTTTATGGTTGGTACTAAGAGCTCCCAGCATAAAGATAATTGTTTAAATTCCTGGCCAACTTCTGATCTCTCTGTGGCCAGCAGACCGCTGGCCATGCCTGGCGCCCCACTGGACTCCACCCCAACCCACCCCAGCCCAAGGCTATTTCCCAGGACAAGCACATTCACTGTGAAGAAACTAAATTCTGACAAGCTAAGGGGGGAACCTGGGGGCGTACAGGTAAAAGGTGGGAAACTCCTGTGTCCTGGAGACAAATGGAAATGGCCCCTGGACTGGGGGTTTGGATTATCTGTGTCTCCTCGCTGTTTCAGTGGCACAGAGAGTGGAGAGCAGCCTCACCTCTCTGACATCTGCTCCCTCCGCATCAAATGGGATGGTAATAACTAACCCTCCCCTGGCTGTTTAAAGAGTAAATAAGACAGTGTGTGTAATGTCAGCACAGGGGAGGGCTTCGTAAGATAGACTATAATTATTCTCCTGCTAATATTGTTTTCTGGAGTTCTCGTAACAGAGTCTTTCTGATCTTCTGCCTCAGAGTCTGCCAAGTGTTTTCATTGTCATATTTTCCCATTTTCTAGATTTCTTCTGTCTTCTGCAATAATTAGGAGGTGGGGCGGGGAGGTAGGAATAAAATACCTTTTAAAAAATCAGCCCTAGCTTCTTTATTAAATGTTAGGGAGTCTTCAGTTGGAATCAGTGTTCTCCACAGACAGGACAGGGAGACCCTGTGTTGGGGTGATCTCGGTTGCCCATCTGTGAGTGAGCAGACCACCCCCAGTGATGTGCCAAGGCCAGCCCGAGGGTGCGTAGGAATAAAAGCAGCCCTTGTGTGGGGTACGAGCCTCAGCAACTCTGTATTGGGGTGTCTCTGTCTTTGCTCTGTCATTGTTGTCTTGTGTCCACAATGACAGGAAGAGGAGGATGCCTGGCCTTGAGGGCTTCCCTCACAGAAAGATGCCACTCAGGCTCCTCAGTGCCAGCAGCTCCTTGCCGCTCAGGCCCAAAGCCTGTTCCCAGCTCCCAGGCAGCAGGCACTCTCCTCACTCTCACTTGGAGGAGGCTGAGCTGCAGCAGCTGAGGGGACTATTCCAAGTTCATACAGTCTCAGGAGGCTGAGATAACCTTAGAGCATCTTCCTGCAAATCCTGCTGCATTTTATCAACGTGATAAAGTGCATTTTATCTTGTGAAGGGCAATGAACAGAAAAGAGGATGAAAGAAGAAAGAAGGAAGGGTATGTCTGGAAAAGGAATAGGAGGTGGAAGGAGGGAGAAGGAAGGGAACTGAGGCAGAAGAGGAGGACACAGGGCACCAAGAGCTGGAAGGTCACTATCTGAATTGTCTGACCCTGTTCAGCCTCAGAATTTCCTCCTTGAAGTCGCTGAGCTTGGCTCTTCTGGGATGGCTCAGATGTTAGGCGAAGGAGTGCAAGCTGGAGATGCCTGACTCTTCCTCCCTTTCACTGGAACATTCCGGTTCCCTCCCATCCACAGGTCGGCAGGCCCTGCCCGCTAAAGGGTGCTTTCCCTCCCTGCCATATTTATGAAGTGACTGACTCCTTAGCCCCAGAAAAAGAATCTGCAGATGAAATATTGACAACCTAATCCATTTACATAATCAGCCCCGTTTTTTTTTTTCTACTCACAATTTAAACAGCTTATTTATTTAGAGATCAAGCAACGACTGTTAATGAATTTTACACAAAGCATGCTAATAACGGGGCCTGCGGAACAGAAGGGTAATCACAGCAGGAATTAGTTTTCTACTTAAACATCCTTCCTTTGCAACATATCAATCTAATGTGTCCGATATTACCATTAACAACCAGATACATTGCTCAATTAAATTACAAAATGAGCTGCAAAGCCCTTGTTACATTTCGTGTTAATTTGCATTGGATTCTGCCTATCCGGGGAGGCCTACATTATTATACCCACTCAACTTTAATATGCTTGCGATGATTTGGGGGTGGGTTAATGCAACTGTCACCTACAAAATTAATGGAGGTAATTTTACAAAATATTAAACACCAGGCAGCCCGTTTACGGGGGAAACCCAAACACTACCCAATCTTCTTCCTATTGAACTCGCTGTAGTGATTGGCAAAGCTTGCTGGAGGGCCCTGAGGCTTTGGGGATCTTTCTGTGACCTATGAGCATGAGTGAGGCCCGACCAGGAAGGAGGATTAGGAATATTTCTCTATTTGCGACATTTGACAGTGACAGTCAAGAGTCAGCAGGGTAGGGTTGCACCCAGCTAGATGGAGCCCGGGTCTGCTCCTCTCCAACAAGTGGACTGCATTCCTGCTCATGAGGACCAAAACGAAGGCTCCTGTTCTGGTCCCGGGGTCTCCGACGCTGGTCCTGATGGCTCATCCTGTGGATTTCCTTATTGCAGGAGACGGTGAGGATGGGAAGGGGGCCAGCGCTCCCTCCCTCGAGTCCCCAGAAACCCAGTCTCTGACAGACGTCAGGGAGGGATGGAACCCCAGATTCTGCACAGATGAACACTCACCTAGATGAACACTGGCTCACAAAGAGATCACATCTGGCCTAAAAGACTGGATGAGAGGGAAGCAAGCCCAAGGCTAGCAATGGAAAATCTGTTCTCTGGGCCTCACTGAGGATTTGGAGCTGACTCCAAGGGGAGTTGGAGCAGGCCCACTCTGCTGGCCCCAGCAGGAAGGACTTATCACGGTTGTTTCACCCTCAATCTCTGTTCCTTTATGTTTCCTGAGCAGGGGAGGCAGAGGGATGACTAACAAATGGTCCTTGTCACAGAGTAACAAAATCCAGGGCCAGAGATGCAGGGGTGTGAGAGCCGCCTCTACGGCTCTTTCCTCTGCTGAAGACACATATGCTGAGAGTTAGAGGGAGCACAGGCTGGGACACGTTCTGTGGGCAGATGTCTTCGTCCAGCTTTGAATTCACTCACCATCAGTGAGCTGGTTGTTCCTCCCACGTCCATGGCGCCTAGCCTTTCACCGGGTGGCCAGAGTCCTCCCAGCTCACGTGGAGGGGCTAAGCTGGAGTGATAAAAGGCTCCAAAAAAGCCTTCTTCCTACTGTGGCAAATGGGCACGTACAGTCATTCCTCAGTTATGTGTTCTGAGGCTTATCCACTCTGCCAGGCTGGTTTGGTTCCAGGAACCTGGGGCCCCTGTGCAGTCTGCTCTCAGGCTATGGACCTTTAAAGGATGCGTGGTGGCGTCAGTATCTTTTTAGTGGAACTCATATGAAGAATAAAAATCCACTTCTAGAAGAAATTGCGAAAATATACGACCTCGCTTTACACTCTCAGCTTCTTTGGATGATGGGTGCCTTTGCCTCCCTCCTGGAGGGCAGAAGTCAGAATGGGTGGGAGGTGCTCAACTCCTTCCCCAGCTAAGTCAATGCAAGTTCAGGGTTCCTAGCCCACGGCCAGGAAGGCTAAGTTGCTGAATCTTCCTGGCAGGAGAACCCATAGTGCTTTCCGAGGAAGGGAGGGGATGTTGGCCCTTCCTCGGACTGGTAAGCTTCAGTATTCCCTGCAAGGCTGCTGTGAACATGAGTGACATGAGCAGTAAGGACAATGGTAGGCACCATCCTTACCTGTCCCCCATGTAGCCAGCTGTGCAGTGGCATTGCCCAGTCACGTGGTCACACTGCCCTCCATGGTGGCAAGGACAGTCCTGGCTGCAGTTCTGGCCGAATGTTCCTGGTGGGCAGGGCTGTGCACACACTGCTCCCTGAAACAGAGGAGGGGAGATGCATGGGTGCTGCTTCTCAGATGCAAACCAGAGGTCACACCCTCCTAGAAGTGGCCCAGCAGCTCCAGCCCTGGGAACCACCCCATTCTCTCCATGGGACTTTCCCCCAATCACAGAAGCAGAGAAAGCTGGACCTCATGGCACCAAAGCCCCATCTTAGAGATGAGGGAGACTGAGGCCAATTTGCTCACTCAGTTATTCAGCACACAATTAGTGAGTGCATATTTTACCAGACACCATGGTAGACTCTGGATTAAAAAAAAAATGAGTGAGACAATTCCTGTCCTCTAAGTGTACTGGGGAGAGAGACAAAAGAACAGGTAAAGTACGCAGTGCTAAGTGCTCTCAGGTTGGACTCCAATAGGTGCTGAGGAAAAACAAAGAAGAGACTGATTGAACATGGTGGTCTGTAAATGAACTCCAGGAGACAGCTCTACAGCTTTTTCAAATCCAGTCAACATGAGTGCAAAGGGGCAAAGGGGAGGAACAAGAGGAGAGACTGTAGAGGACAAGAGATGTCGCAAGTCAGAAGATGGGAACGCAGGTGATGGTCCAGTAATGGCTAAGGATTCTGCTCTCACAGCTTTGCTTGGTGTCTGCAAAGGGCGTGTGAGAAGATGGCAGGTTGCTTTGTAACTCAGAAAAATTCAGGAATCCCAGACACCAGGAGCCTCTGGAGGTCAAGAGGTAGCTACAGTGAAAAGTAGAACTATTTGAAAGTTTTTTATAAAAGAAGGAATTAGGGTCCAGATCACTGTTCCCACATCTGATAATAACCAAGTAACACCCAAGTCCGACAGAGGCTGTCAGTTTACTTATAGAGAGGTTGACCCACATAGGCTCTGGGCACAGGGGTCCTAAATCTAGCTGGGATTGGGGGTGCCAGGAGAAGCGGGAGACGCTGCGGAACTCTGCCGGTTGAACCATCAGATCCTTTGCTCCCAGAATGCTGATGACTAGACCAGGTGCCTCTGGCAGCACTCCTTTCTGGGAACACGGGTGAGCTCAAGAGGTAAGACCTACTGTTACTAATATTTGACACTCGGTCAACAAACCTGGCAGCTCCCCAAATCCTGAGGCTTCCAGTTGACTTTTCTGAGGCTTATTGTAAAACATGAACAAGTGGCCAGGGATCACCAGATAGTTGAGATAAGGCTTTGACACAGGAGGTGAAGACCAAGGCAGAGAAACAGGTGAAAGGAACACAGCAAACAGCAGCGATGCAGGGAGCAGAGAAAACGTTCAGAAAGAAAAGAAAAAAAAAACCTCCCTCGTCATGAAAATGAATATCCTTAAGTAATTCTATGGAGAGCTTGAATCCATGAAGAGTAGAGTGGTATAGAGGGGATACCCAGAGGACAGGTAAGAATTTCTGAAAATTAAAAACAAGATGGCAGAATTGTAAAAAAAAATGCAAAAGTGGAAGGCCGGGATAAGAAATCTCCCACAAAGTAGAATGAGAGAGAATATGAATATCAATCGAAAAAAGTTGAGAAATGGTATTAGAAATAGACACTCAACCCAGGAGGTCTGACATCTAATTAACAGGGATTCCAGAGGGTAAAACCCAGAAACCAAAGGTGGGTAAATTAAATGAGAAACAGAGGAACATTTCCCAGAATGGAAGGATGAAAAGCACTGATTTCCAAATGGAAAGGGTCCACAGAATATCCAGTATGAAAGGTCAAAAAGACCCACCCACACTTAGGCTTATTGTAACACTTAGGCTTTTTCTATCTCTGTGGATAAAGAAATGATCCTCAAAGTTTGTGGAAAGAGGAAAACAGTCACCAAAAAAGAACAGGAATCAAAAGATATTAGATGTAGGATGTGAAGTCAGTGGCTTCTGGGAGTGAGTGGGGCAGGGGGCTTCTTATCCTGCCCCGCCCCCAGCCGCAGCCTTTTGGGACTAAGTGACTTTGAAAATTACACCTTTGAACCCTAGGTCTTTCTCAAACGGAAACCTTAACCTGCTCCTGCTTCCTGCCACCCTTCTAGCTTCTCCCACACCAGAGGTAGTCATTTCTCTTACAGAGATCAACGATTCTCCCACAATTAATTAATCAATTAGTTCAACACACAACCATTAAGCACCCATAATTGCTAACCCTGAGGAAGCTAGTCAGAAAAATCCTGCCAGACCCAAGTCATCTTTCAGTATCATCCAATTTACTTGTACCAAATTAAGTGGGAGGACTTTTAGCTGCGATTTCTCCCCCACACATAGAACAGTATGAGGATTTGAGCAGGGGATTGAAAGGGAGCAGGGCAGATTGAGGGGGCAGAGGGAGAACCCGAGGGCAGTGAGATGTGCATGTGAGGAGGGGTGTGGGGAGATGCCACTCAGAGGAGGGGGGGATCTCAGGCATGGCAGGGTCTGAAACACTGCACCCCACAAGCTCTAGGGATTCCTTGGGGAAGAGAAGAGTCTCTGGCCAGTGTCTGAGTCAGTCTTCCATGGCCCTGGGCTGGACAAGGACATCTAACCTGGAGGAAATATTCTGAACTCTCTTGGAGGGTTGTGCTTATACCTGCAACCTCCCCAACATAGACCAGTACGGGGCCTTACACATGTGAACACACATACACACATGCATACACACACACAGCACCCCAGGTTTCTGAGTCCCTAGGCCTCTGCTTAGGTGTGAGTCCCCAGGGTCTGAAGGAACAGGGTCCCTTGGAAGTTCTGTGGCCTGGTGTGGTGGACAGAACATGGGCCTCAGAGTCCAGAACTGGGCTCAAATCTCGGCTCTGCCTCTTCCCAGGTGGCTGTGCTGGGACAAGTCATGGTGTTGTTCTGAGCATGTTTCCTCATCTCTGAAATGGGAGTGGTGACCCCTGGATTCTGGGTGGTTGTGAAGATGAAGTGAGATTAGAGATGTGAAGGACCCTGCTACAGGGCCTTAAAGAGTGGGCCTTACTTAATAGGAATTCAAGCCAAGTAGACCCCTGACAAGGGGCACATAGTATGGGCCTCATAGAAGCAGTGGGAGAGAATCGCAAATAATCAGCCCCTGCTGTTTGGAAGGACAGCTTCTTGAGGAGATGCAGGGGGAGATAGCAGGCAGGAGAAGGTCTGCTTGAGAGGGCTGGGCTTACGGCTTCTCTCCTGCTGTTATGAGCTGAACTGTGTCTCCCCCAAATTTATATATCCTATCCCCTCTGTACCTCAGAATATGACTGGGTAAGGGGCCTTACTGAGGTAACAAAGTTGAAATGAGGTCATTCTGATGCAATAGGACAGATGTCTGTATAAGAGGCAACAAGGACACAGACACCACAGAGGAAAGGCCAGGTAGAGACACGGGGCGAAGAAACCCTCTACAAGGCAAGGACAGAAGCCTCAGAAGCAGCTTCTGTGACCCCTGGATCTCAGCCTTATAGCCTCTGGAACTGAGAAAATTGATTCTGCTGTTTGAGCTAGTCGGTGCGACTCTGCTGACAGCCAAGCTGTCAGCAACTGAGCGCAAGAGGCAACTTGAGTGCAAGCTTCCCACTGCAGTGGTAGCTTGGGCTGTGGGGCATGCAGAAAGGTGGAGATGCAGTGACAGAAGATTCCTGCTCCCCTCAGAACTGACTGGCCCAAAGGGCTTTGACAGAGTCTGGAAACTAACTCCACTTTAAGAGAACTGTGGCCAAGCAGAACCTCAAAAAGGAGGGGCCGAGATGGCGAGGCCATGCCAATGGAGGCAGCCCAGGTCTGAAGGCCTTCCTAATGATCACTGTTGTCTCGGGGTGGCCCGGGCGCTCTCAGCACACAATGCAGTGTGGTTAGTATGGGCGCTAAGAAAATGATCTGGGCCCCAGGCCAGGGCATGGGGGTCCATGAATCACCCCTCCCAGACCTGAGCATCTACGATTCTATGGCCTCAGCAGCTACCAACTCTCTCTGATCCTCCCAATCCCTGGACACCTCCCAGCTCCTCAGCTGTTTCCTCTGAGTGCGCGTGTGTGGGCACACATCTGCACATGACACCCAGCCTCCACCATCGGCCTGGGGACTCTGAAGGGGCTAATCACCTCTCCTCCGACTGTCCCATCTCTCTGCAGCGCCTACTCTCATCAAGCTACTCATGCCTGGTCTCTCTCCTCTGAAAGGTCGCAGAGCCCAGAAAAAGAGGGAACAATGCCCCCTGCTATTTGCAAAGGCCCCTCCTGGAAGGGACAAATGACAGCCGGGCAAGTGGCACATCCTGCACTGCACAGTCAGGGAATCTGTGGGGAGGCCTGCAGGGCCAGAGTTCCTGGCGGCCCCTCTCCAGCTCCGAGCCGCACCTTTGTCCTGCAGGACACACATCACTGGGTTGGTGAGCCTGTTCATGAGCTCTGAGTGTGAGTGGAGCCCCCAGGGGCCAAGGAGAAAGTGAGGCAAAGGAGGGTGATAGAGGGGAACCCTTCTGCCTGGTACTCTCTGAGGCCACAGTGCTCCCTGGGAGGGGCCTCGGGCCTGAGCTGCAGCTTCATTACACTGTGACTCTGCATGCACAAGGGGCATTAATAATTCATACAAATCTGCAAGTTAAATGCTGTGTCAAAAATAGAAATGCAGTTGTCTACAATAAAATTAAAAACACAAAATCCTCAAATTCAAAGGCGTCTATTGACAAAGGTTCCTATCATCTGAAGAAAAGCCTCCCTCTGTGTTGGGGAGAAAAAAAGTCCCTCCACGTGCTGCTCTCTCCTTTCTCCCCCCTTTTTAGTTGCTCAAAGAAGCCTTTCCAGGTGCGGGCCTGCCTGTGGCCAGCATCCTCCCATGACCCCTGGAGGTGACCTCACTGCCCACGGCAGGGGTCTGAGGACCCAGCTGTGGCACTGGATTCTGGAAGCTGGTTGGAGATGAGATGCTTTTCAGAGTGGGAGAAATGGGCAGTTGTGAAGGAGGCAGCTGCAACCCCCTTTGCCTTTCTCAAGTGAGAGACTAGCAGATAGACAGACACACACCACATACACACTCCACATACACACACACACACGCGCGCGCATGCTGAGGGCAGGAGTTGAGGAGTCAGGAGATCTGGATTCTAGCTCTACTTCACTCTTAAACAGCAGTGTGGCCTTGGGCAGGCACTTAGCCTCTCTGAGCAGCAGCTTCTTTATCTGAGAAAGGAAAGTACTGATGATGGACAGTGGTGTCCAAACCCAAAGCTGGGAGATCCTGTTTTCATGTGAAATCTTACCTAGAATCTCAATATAGAAAGTTGATTAAAATGGAGAAGTGGGCGTGTGTGAGAGTCAAGAGTCTTAATTATTAGGCTCCCCCTCCTCCCCTCCCCACCAAGACGCCCTAGGGTTCTGAGAAACACAGAAGGAAATCCTATGGTCTCAATCAATTATTCCGAATGCAGACTTGCAGACATGGTTGGCTGCCTCAGAATCATCTGGGGAGCTTATTAAAAATAGAGATCCTGGGCCCCAGAAGGTCTCCGGTGAAGCCTGGAGATCGGTATTTTACACCTAACCCCATGCCCAGTGACTGTGCTGTGCAGTCAGATTTGAAGGCTGTTGGGCCAGTTGATCCCCCAGGTTCTATCTTGTCCTAAAAAATTCTGATGAAATCTGTGCCTGCGTCAATGGTCCCTGCAGGCGTCCTTCCTGCCCGGCCCCTATGACCTCTGTGTTTGCAGCCTCCCAAAATGCCCTGCTCCTGTCCAGCAGCCCAGTCATCTGTGGCTTTGCCAAGCCTCAGGCCCCAGGGGAGGCAGCTGTGTCACGGAGCTTCCCCTGCCATGGGGGTTACTAGACGGTCTGAGGCAGGGATGCAGCCTGGGAAAGTCAGCCTAGTGACTGCTTCTGAGGAGCATGGATCCGTGGGGCTGGGTGGGGGCACTGACAGGTGGAACATGGTGGCTAAAAAGAGGCTTATTGATTGTCTGGGGCATCCAGGGATAAATAAAACAAGAGAGAACTTCAGAGAACTTCAGAGCTTACAAGACATTTCTGACACGGACTGTGTCCTCTGAGCCTTCTCCCCTCAGGGAACCATGCAGGCAAGGCTTACTGTGGTTATGTCAGTTTTGCTGATGGGGTAACAGAGACCAGAGTAACTGTGGGCCTTTTTCAGGGTCAACATTGGGTGTAGGACCTGCATTTAGGCCTGTGAGTTTATAAATCCCATCCCCCTTCCCCACAATGTTGTTTCCCAGGCACAAGACCTGGACTTAAGGCTGCATCTGAAGTACTTGGAGAACTTGATAAAATACAGGGTCCATACAGTGTGTGTGCTTGCGTGTCTACGTGTGTGAATGCTGGTGGAGACTGGGAATCTGCTCTCTCCCCTTGCCGTCCTTACACCAGCCCTTTCAGCACCATTTGGCCTGAGAGTTCTTGCACCTCAAGTAACACACACGCCCAGAGACAGAACCACTTGGTAAGCTTAGCTCCTTCGCACATAAGGGGCCACACGAAGAGGTTAGGTAACTTGCCTCATGGCACACAACATTTAGATGGCATATCTGGGGTTCAAAGCTGTGTCCGTGGCACCACTGCAGCATCTAATGAGGCCACGACCATAAACAGGAAGGAGGGCATTAAGGGCGGGAGAGGAGTTTGGCGCCCCACGGCTCATGCGAGTGAGCAGTGCTCAGACCTCTTACAAACTCTGACCCAGATCCTGCAGGTCACCTACCGTCCAGCCTGGGGGGCAGGCACACTCGCCGGTGATGTGGTGGCAGGTACCCCCATTCTGGCAGGGGCAGCGCAGCTCACAGTGAGCCCCATGGCTCCCGGGTGGGCACAGCTCCTCACAGCTGCAAGGGGAAGCAGAGGGGGTTAGAAGCAGCAGCACTCAGAGCAGATGGTAGGGCCACAGCGCAGCCAGTTCCAAAGGTCCAGGGCTGCCTAGGCGTTCAGTGAGTTCAGTCAATGTGAACTATTTTGGGCACAGGGTCCGCTGAGATGCAGTTCTGCTCCCTGCCAGAAGAGGGAAGCAGGGCTCCTATATAAGACACAGGAATGTTGTGTGCAGGGCCGGTACTTGTGGGATGACTTATGCGCTTTTAGTATATTTTTGGGGAGGGAAGGTTGAGGAAGCTTTCCTAAGAAGGAGACTTTTCTTTTTTTGCTATAAAGATATATTTTATTTATTTAATTTTATTTTTAATTTTTTTTTAAATGAAGTACCTTTTTCTTACATACTTGTGCATTTTTTGACAGTATAGGTTTTCTTCCCTCAGGTGTGGTCACCACCAAAGCACCCACAGTCCTCCATCATAGCCCACTGTGCTTTTTTCCCACTTGCTTTCACCTCTCCTCTGTCCCTCCCCTCCTGGATACCTTTGATCTATGGTCAGTTTCCTTCTTCTGACCCTTTGTTAGGTTTCTCTATATTCCACTTATAAGTGAAACCATCCAGTATTTATCTTTTTCCTTCTGACTTATTTCACTTAGCATAATCCTAAGAGGGAGAGATTTACCTGGGTCTGGAAGATGAAGTTAGTTTTACCAAGAGACTAGGAGGAAGGGATAGACGGGAGGGACAGCATGAGCAAAGGTGCTGAGAGGTGACCACAGAAGTCTCCCTGGATTCAGAGAGCAGGAGCATCTGGTCCTGTGCCCCCTCTCTACTGCACTCCCTCCAGGCTCTGGAAGATTCTCAACTACCATGACAGCCTTATGTGCAGGGAGTGGGCACTGCTGAGATGAGGGGAAAGATTTGCATGGGGTCTTGGCCTTAGGTCTCAGTCCCACGGCCTTGGCCACCAGCTGCAGCTGGCCAGACATCAGGGCAGGGAACACCCTCTGTCAAGGACGTGTCTGCAGCATGAGCCTTGGGTGGCCCTTCAGGATCCAGGGCCGTTGGGAGGCCAGAACCTTCCACAGGGCAAAGAGGAGAATATCATTCTTGCCTCTGAGAGGGTCCAAGTAGGCAGCCTTGGAGGTCGCCCCTTGTCACTACAGACTCCAGGAAACTGTAGTGAGCGGGTATTTGTGGTCTAGCAGGCGAAAGTATGGGAGAGGAAGAGGCACAGTAAAATCCCTGTCTCTGCATGCTATCATGTGCCCAGGTGCCTCTCTCACCTCTCTCAAACAGGCTGGATGGGCCAGCCTCCGGATCCCTACCAGGAGGGTCTTCCTTATCCTCTGCAGGATGTGGGGTGACTGCAGATTTTACAGCTAGGAAGATGGGGTCCCTCTTTCTGCTTCCATCATTCTGCCCACATACCAGAGGCTATTGGGGGGGCACATAGTTGGGGTAAGAAAGCGGCACCCACCCCTCCCCCCCATGCCCAGTAATCCCTTTACTCACTAGACGCCGGTGTAGCCAGGCGCACAGAGGCACTCGCCGGTGCGGGGGTCACAGCTGGCACCGTGGCGGCACTGGCATGGCAGCTGGCAGCCCTTGCCGTGGGTGCCGGGGGTGCAGAACTCCTCACAGCGCCAGCCGCGGAAGCCGGCAGCACACACACAGGCACCAGTGATGGGGTTGCACAGGGCACCGTTCTGGCATTGGCACCGGTTGCTGCAATGGGGGCCCCAGTGGTCACTGTCGCAGCCTGCAATGCAGAAAGGAGACTGTCAGGGTTGAGAGGCCCCCACAGGTCCTCCTTGGGGCAGAGTACCTGTTCCCTCTGCTCATGAGGCCTTCCCACCTCTGTATCACTCTTCCCTGGAGAGGAGGCAGTAAGAAGTGTGTAGGTGGAAGCATGGCACTCCTACCTCCATCCACTCTTTGCCAAGTCACCCAAATATCATATAAGTGAAGAAGCTTGTTTTCTTTTTCTTTTTCTTTTTTTTAATATTTAGAGAACTGGTTTATTAGGAAAAGAAGTAAAGGACACTTGTACAGACATAAGTGGGCAAAAAGAATTGCCCCACTGAGGGGGCAGGTTTGCTAAGAGAGAGACTGAATGATGAAGGTCATGGGCAGACAGGCAGGCCGCTGCCCTGCAGAGTGACAGAGTTGTTAAAGAAAAGCACCTGCATAGGCACAGGTGGGCAGAGAAATGGCTGCAATTGTTTTCTTAACACATTTACTGAATGTATCTCCCAGCTGGGGCCATTCCCTTCCAACTAGTGGCTCCCCCTCCATAGCCTCCTGTCCTGTCCTAAAACTCTGGAGCCACAAGCTTTGCTCTTCTTGGATGGCTGGCAGGGGTCCTCTCAGACAGCCCCTTTCTCTCCAGCCTGTCAGCACTCTGCCCTGTCACCCTACCCCCTTTCCTCAGCCCCACCCAGTCCAGTTCCCCTTTATCTTCCATGCCTCTTTCTGTTTCTTCTGTCTCCTCAGTTTTCTCTCCTCTTGCATCTCCCTCTCCAAAACAGAGGTCTCTAACTCCCTGTCCCTCCCCTGGTCACCCTTCCCACCTGTGGCTTCTGCCTTTCAGTAATGCCTCCTCCCACTGGTTGCTTCATCTTCAGTTCAGTTTCATTGCTTTCTGAGCAGCCAGCTTCAGAAGGAGCTGGCTATTTCCCTGGGAGGTGACAGACAGTCTTCAAGATCTTTATATGTAATTAACTGTTTCAAAGAGTGATATCTGAGCCAGCTTTGCAGAAATTCCCTCTCTAGCTGTGGAAAAGGGCTATGTGGCAGTGTGCCAGGTAGGTCTCCCCGCCTGCTGCCACCTCCTTCTCTGACCCTCAGCTTGTGCACACAGGACACACAGTAACATGATGTTCTCAGACTACAGGCTCACTCAAATTCTGGATGGTGACGGGGGGTGTGTGTGGGCGGGGGGAGGTCACCCCCTGTCACTAGACTCCAGGGAACGGTAGTGAGGGGGTGTTTGGGAGCTCAGGCATTGACAGACAGGCGCAAATGATGCAGAAGTTCAGTGGCGAGAACGACGGCTTCCAGCTGAGAAGGCCAAGCAAGACTTCCTAGAAGTCATGTGAAGTGACTATAAAAGAAGTCACACTCGTCTGTCCATCACTGTGACCAACTGTCCTGGTTTAAGCACTGAAAGTCCCTCATTCCAAGAAATCCTCAGTCCTGGGCAAACTGGAGTGGTTCCTCACCCTACTGCCTGCCAAAGGGAGGATGAGCACTTTTCGGCCCCAGTGATTCCAGCTTCAGATACTCCCAGGGGAAAGGGGCCGGTGAGTGGGATCTGGGCAGGCATGACTGGGGCAGGCACACCTTGAGCAAAGAGACAGTGGCCCTGGAGTGCTGGGCATGGCAGAACTCAGGTTTGAGCTTGCCCAGCACCTGGGATTTTGGGGGACCAACGTGTTGATGGTGGAATCACTGTCAGTCCTATCAAGCCCCCTGCAAGGACTCCCACTGGCTGAGAGGGCCTAGTGGGGAATGCCATGGAGCTTGGGCCTCATGTTTCAGTAGAGGGAACCACCGTGGAGCCAGAATCCCAGCCACCTGCCATTTCATCCTTCCCGCATCCGTGCCCCAAACATTCACACACACGAACTGAGCTGCCGAAGTCTTCAGTGAGCCTCATTTTTCACTTTCTACTTGACACTGCAGTGAAGAGGTAAAAATCAAATCCATTCACAACCTCCATTGGCTCCCAAGACAGGGTGACCGAGGACCCGGCTCTCCAGTGTCTCCCACTGCACCCTTTCTCTGGGACATACACTCAGCAGAAATGAGCAGAATTATCTACTGTACCATTTTTCTATCTCCTTTTGTTGCCAAGTACATGTAGTTCAATTTGCATGTTTGATGTGCATATGTTGCGACGCGAACTTAATACCAATGATAATCACATTTTAAATGCTCACTCTGTACCAGACACCATGCTAGTTCTCCAGATGTTGTTATAATTAAACCTTATGCTAACCCTGCGAGTTAGTTTCTATTATTTCTCCATTTTACAGATGGGGAAATAAAGGGTCAGATAGATTAAGTGATTGTTCAAGGTCATAAGCAAGGGCAGGCCCAGGTCTTTGGACTCTAGCTTGCTCCACTGTAGTTAAGTGGGACACTTTCTGAAGGATGGTTCTGAGGAGGCTAGGAGGTGCCTTTGGGGACAGGGTGGCAACTGCTGAGCACAAAGGCAGGGACATGATGGAGATTAGCCACTTGCTCTCTGTCACTGAGCCACCCAGGATCTAGAACAAAGGGTTCCTTCTCCTCATTGTTAGGGCTGTTGCCTCTAACCTTGGCTCTGTACTAAAGTGTTGCCATCCAAGGCAAGTTTGTCCTTGGTGCACCCTAGAGCATACAGTTAACTCTGCTCATCAGGTGACCTCCGTTCTCTCAGGCACCCACGAAACCCAGTAGGAAGCATAACTGCCCCTCCGTTCAACAAATATTTACCAAACACCTGCTAGTGCCAGAAAGTGGCCTGCCCTCTGGGGGTGTACAGTCTTGTGGGGACAGAGATGCTGGAACAGCATTTATGGTACACCATGGAAGTGCTGAATAAGGGCAATTCAGGGTATTAGAGGAGCAGAGATAATCACGATTCTGTTAAGCTTGACAATCACTTGACATTCTGATTCTCAGACCACTGATTAGCATGTGAGTGCACACACAGATATGTCAAGGGAAGCACCACATTCCCTGCCCCATTTAATGAGGGATGGAGCTGAGCAGCCAGGTGAAGCTATAGAACACAGAAGGCAGGTGGGGTAGGAGAGGGGGAATTCCTCTTGTTCCTGCAGCCCAACTTGCACCCTGGTACTGCAGGGCAAGAGACATGTGGAGAAGAGACATGTAAAGACACTGGAAAAGATGTGTGGGAGGCACGAGGCTGACAATAGCATCCTCTGTCTTGACGTGATGTCTCCTTTTGTCCCAATCCTCTGGGACCTACTTCAGAACCTCTTTCCTATGGTTTCCCTTAGGCTTGTGGCAAGCTTTCAGGCCTCCGTAGCCCCACTTCGGGCAGGCCCTGTTTGGCTGGGCTTTTGCCCACAAGGGGATGGGTAATTTGGGTTGATTAATTGGGAAAAATACTCTCTCTTCTCTTCCGTTTCTACACATACGAATTGTATTAAAATTCCTTCACACTAAGTGTCTGTTTTGCCTTTGTGCACATGGTTGGCTAGAACCCTTCAGAGCATGCAAGTTTGGGGGTCCCTGGGTACCCCTTGTCATGTGCTAACAGATATACATGTGCACCTTTGTGTCTGTGAGTGTGCATATTATTTTGTGGGGCTCCTAAAAATAGGTAGCAAGAGTTCCATGTCACAGTATGGAACTAGGAAACAAAGAGAAAACATTTGTAGACTAAAGAAAGCTAATTGGAGTCATTATATAGGGGAAAATCACCCCTCATATACAAATTGACAGGAAGAGGCTATATTCAATTTAGAATATTCTGATTAAGGAAGCAGGGAAGTGTGTAATCTATTCCATAGAAATGTCCCCCCAGAGTGATTAAATGAAAAAAAAAAGTTCGGGTTCACAGGGATAAGCTTCAGTTATCTAGAAAATCCACTTAAAAACACCTCATTCCCCAGCGATGACAGAGAAATGAGGCGTACCTGTGGTGAGTCAATTACCCGCCCTGTTGAAGGTGAATAAAAACTATCGTCATTAAAATTACAACAGGAATTTGCCTTCTTCCACAGATAATCACAAACTCTTTCCAATTCGGCCTTGGAATATCACCCCCTCACACACTTTTTCTCCTGTCACAGACACCCCATACTAATTATATTTGGCCTTGGTGGATGTGTCCAATGGCTGTGTCTTCTTTGGGTAGGTAGTGAGGGCTTAAGGATAGAAATGTATGGTGTGGCTGGATCTGCTCCTTTAATTCAGCCAACTCATCCCCTTTTCAGCTTTGGCTGCACAATAGCACCACTCTAAAAAGTTCTTAAAACACTCCTTTCTGGGGCCTCCCTGGTGGTGCAGGGGTTAAAACCTCAGCACTATCAAGCTATTGCCAGCCACTATGGCATGAGTCTAACCCCTGGCCAGGGAGCTAACCCACACGGCACAGCAGCCCTCTCCCATCCTTTTTAAAATTTAGGAGCTTCCATATGACCTGGCAGTAGCACTTCTGGGAATCTACCCAAAGGACACAAAAACACTAATCCAAAAGGACACATGGACCTGTATGTTCATAGCAGCACTGTTTACAATAGCTAAGGTATGGAAACAACCCAGATGCCCAAAAATAGATGATTGGCTCAAAATGATGTGGTACATATACACAATGGAATATTATTCAGCATTCAAAAAAGATAAACACATGCAATTCACAGCAACCTGGATGGAACTAGAAGGGATCATGCTCAGCGAAATAAGCCAGAAAGAAAGAGAAAAATATCGAATGGTTTCACTTGTAACAGGAATATAGGGGAACCAAACAAGAGAGAGACACTCAGCGAGGGAGGGGGAGGATAAGGGCTCAAA
Source organism: Scalopus aquaticus (assembly GCA_004024925.1). Classification (NCBI taxonomy): domain Eukaryota; kingdom Metazoa; phylum Chordata; class Mammalia; order Eulipotyphla; family Talpidae; genus Scalopus; species Scalopus aquaticus. Next base: position 17,387 of record PVIJ01002998.1, on the reverse strand, counting down.
ATGGGGTAGAAAAGAGCACAAGGGACTATAGGGATCACGGGTGAATCGGCGATGGGTTACCCAAGGGGAATACACAATGCAAAAGATATAAATAACAATAAAAAATTATTGAGGTAAAAAAAAAAAAGTTTAGCAGGCGAGAACTATCTTCCTTTTGGAGATCTGCTGGTTCTGCTCAGAGAGACTGGCAGGAGGATACTGGGCCTGCGTGGGGGTTGGAGGGATGAACGGCCTCCCTTTCCATAGATGGGAATCCTGAGACAGTGATGAAGGGGAGTGGCCAGTAAGGTCAAGAGATAGAAGCCAACCTAGAATCTTTTGACCCTAAGCTGCCCCCACTTGCACTAGAGTCTGGGCGGAGGCCCCAGCCCACCCTCCCCCCGCCCCCAGCAATGGAAAGTCTCGATGCCATCAGAACACCTCTCAGGAGTGGCGATGGCCCCGAGTCTGCTCCCCACAGTCCCCGTGTCCCTGCCCACCCCAAGGAGCGGGGTTTGCTGACAAGTCAGGGCACTATTCCTAAGTTTCCAAAGCAGCAGGCATGGGGGCAGAGATGGAGCAGCAGCCACCCAGAACCAGTCCAGCTGATAAAGTGACTCTCTAGTGAGCCAGGCCATCTGTCAACTGATTTGCCCCAATAAAAGCCCAGGGAAACTCTCAGAGGCTGAGTCCCTCTACTCTTTTCCAGCTACAATTCTGAGGGAGCCTGGAAAGGTGGGACATAGGCAATGCCGTGTGATCTTGGGTCACCCCTTCCCCTCTCTGGGACTCTGTTTTCATGTCTATAAAATGACAGATTTGGATCAGTAATTCTTGATTGGAGTAGGTCACCCCTTCCCTCCAAGACACATCTCAAGTAGGGGTCAGGGGGGTTAGACTGTCACAAATGATCAGGGACAGTACTGCACTACGAAACACTATGGCCCAGCATCCTCATTAAGAAACATCAGTAGGTATGATGCACACCGGAACCTTAACATAATCTTGTAATGCAATGTTATTTCAATTAAAAAGGGAAAAATATAAAAATTAAATTAAATTTTAGGGGAAAAACCCATTAGGAATAGATGCTGGGATCTCTTCCGGCCCTGACAGATATGAATCTATGCTCTGTGGCTAAATGTCTCCACATTTGAGAAACAGGCCAGAAGGAACAGGGGCGGGATGTCCTCATGTTTGTATGTTTGTCCCCATGTATGTTTGTCCTCATGTGGGAAAGAAAAATGCAAGGTGGGTACCCAGGCTCTGAGCCGAGCCATCGCTCAGCTCCCTATCTTTCCACCACTTAGATTGCTGGAATTAAATATTAATAGACCAAGGTGCCGTAGATTAAAACCCAAATCTCCTGACACAGTCCCTAAGTCTAGAAGATGCTGACAGCACAGGATTATAACGATGTATCATTAGCTCTTAGTGATCCATTTATTACACTTGTTACTTACTCTCTGTTATTTAACCACACTATCTCTATCCCCCATCCCTAAACCTCCACAGGGACTCAGGGCAGCATGGAGTGTGGCTGCACCCCTATTTTACCCTAGTCTTCTGGGGCAGAGGTGGAGGAGCAGATGCAAGCAGGAAAACCTAACCCTGGATGCCTAGTTTGGACTGAGGCAGTCTCACTTGGGTTACTTCATTGAATCCTTTTTTATGAACCCTCAAACTTTTCTTTGTTCAAAGAAGATTTGAAGCAAACCATATGAGGTGGGATTGTTTTCCCGTTTTCCAATTGAGAAACTGAAGTTCAGACACATACAATAACTAAGTCAGGATTTCTCAATCTTGGTATAATTGATTTTCTTTTTTTTAGTTTGTATTTATTTTCTTTTTTCTAATTGAAGTATCATTGTTTTACTTCCTTGTTAGTGTTTTGACAGTCTAGGATGTCCCCCCTTAAGTGTTGTCACCATAGCCTCCCCACCACCAAAACACCCAAGTGGTACAATCGATATTTTAGGCCAGAAAATTCTCTGTGTGGGGCTGTCTTGTGCATTGTAGGACAGTTAGCAACATCCCTGGCTTCTACCCACTAGATGCCAGTAACACACACTCCTCACGGTTGTGACAACTAAAATGTCTCCAGATATTGACTAATGTCCTCTCAGGGGCAAAATAAATGCTGATTGTAAAAGGCAGAATTCAGAGACATAGATTGGTTTTCTTACTGCTCAGTTTTAGAAGTCATCCTGTGTACCCCCCATATTTTACAAGTCATACAACTACCCAGAGAGGCTGACTGACGTGCCGGTGGCCATTCAGCAAATGCACTGGAGAGCCAGATTTGAGACTAGCTGGCCATGTCACTCTGCCCCACCACACCAGCTTTTGGGATGTTAGGCTCACGTGTTCACTTGCCAAACAGTCACTGAGCACCCACTCTGTTCTAGAGGCTGAGAAACAGATAAGCAAATGGCAAACTTTGACCCATCAGAACTAGAAAGATGTTGGCAAGCTGCTTCAGAAGCAGCCACAACCGGGGAAAGCACCCCTCTGACAGGTCAGGGGTCAGGAGATGTGGGAGCTGACAGGGTCTAGGAGTAGCAGGCCAGGAGGAAATGAAGCTAATGGGTACATTAAAATGCCCTAAGCAAAGTCATTCACTCAGCTCATTACCTTCCTCATCTCCACTGCCACAGGCTCAATCACAGCTCCAGACAACCAAGTCTTTAACCAGACTTCATACCACCAAAGTATCAGGAAGAAATGGGGAGACTCAGTAACACCCTTTTATTGGAGCCCTGCATCTCTGTATGGATGGATGCATCTAGAAAGTGGCACTGCTTCAAGATATCGCCGGGTCTGCTTGGCATCCCACTGTCAGGGCTCCATGCTTCAGAGTCTACAGGAATCCATATTAAAATGTACACCAACCCGTGTTTGTGTAGGTGTGTGTATGTGTGTGTGGGGCCGCAGTCATATCATGAGACATTAGCAACCATTAATACCCCAGTTATCTGTTACTATCTGAATGGCAATTAGCAGAACTGGGAGCCAGATTAGAAAGGGGTGTGTGTGTGTGTGTGTGTGTGTGTGTGTGTGTGTGTGTGTGTGTGTACCTGCGTTTAAAAGAGATGTGTGTGAAGGTGTGAAAATCAAATTTATTAAGTTCACAGGGACTCCTCTGGATGCAGAAAGCTGCAATATTGCATGGGCAGATGACAGGAAAGAAATGTAGCCACTAGGTAACTGACAGGGTCTAACCTGCTCCATTCAATGCCTCCTTGGGGTAGCTGCAGAGGAAAGAATCAAGAGCAGGTTTGGTTGGGTGCTGGCCATGACCTCAGAGCCAGTGTCATCTCTAACCTATTTTTCAAACGGGGACATTAAACAACAGGGCCTCCTAACACAGGCATGGGTATGGGGAGGCAGGACAGAGCTGGGACTTCACAGTTCCAGTACTTTCCCTGTAAAACCAGGATATGGAGATCAGAGAGGGAAAAGTCCAGTCCAGGTCATCAATTAGAGACAGGAAAGGCTGAGAGGCCTGGACCCCTCGAGGTCTGGGGCCATGCTGAGTGGAGAGGCTGGCAGGGGCGCCACAGGCTCCCCGCAGGAGTGTCGGCACGGTGGGTCCTTGCCCTTCCAGAGTCCAAGTTGTTAATACTCACGTACTAACATCCTCGGCTCCTAAAGCCTCTGCCCTCAGTTGTACCATCTGTCTCTGGACAATGATCTTGGTAACCTCAGCACTTCTGCCTCAGAAACGTCCGCACTGGGGTCAGTGAGGCCCAGCAGAAAGGCAGCTGGGGGCTGCCCAAATGGACCCTAGGTCCGGCCAGAGCTAGTCTCGCTCAAAGCCCTCTCTCCACCCCCGCTCGCCACCACAGGCTTTTAATGAGGCCCAGCTCCCTCTGATCTGCCTGAATCACTGCCTTTGAAGCTTCCCAGCCCCAAAGACCATTTATCTCCACAATTTGCCTAGGAAGCCTCATAAATCATGTCTGTGCACAAAGGAATTACCTCTTTGGAAGAGGTTTTCAAAGGCAGTTGGCGAAGACACCACAGACCCGCCAGGGGGCCTCCGCTGCCGCCCTGCACCTTCCCCAGTGTGACCACCCCTCACCTCCCTTTCAAAGCTCTCAAGCCACCCCAGGCTGGGGATGGGAAGAGGGGCTGGGGATCAAAGGGAATTTGGTAAAGCTTCAGTGTGGGAGTGGGACCCCCAGATGTGGGCTGCAAGGGAAATGAGCTCACGGTGGGAGTGGGAAAGGATTTGGGAAAGTTACAGTGTCCAAGACCACTTCCCTATGACCTCGCAGCCCTTTGCCATCACTGCACTTCTCTTGGGCTTTTCTAGAACAGTGAGCTCTGCTCTGGTGGATACAACTTCTCTGATTCTGTCAGAAGACTTGGTACAGAGATGGGTTTAGCCCAGTCAGTAGGGGTCAGGCTGTGACCCATGGAGTCCAAAGAGCCCTATGCCTGGGGTAGGGACCCTGGGCCCCCCAATTCCACAGCTCCAGAGCCGCTGAGCTTTTCACATAGAGACAAAGGATTAAAAAGCCAAAAGGGAAGGGGGATAAAAGCCTGATTTCTAATAACCTTTCTATTTTTAAAAGTCTTCATTTAATTCCTCTCCCAGTCAGAAAGTTCTTCCTTAGGTCTACCAGAGGAATTTCTTGCTGCAATGTAAAGTAACTTCTTCATCTGCTCCCTCACTAAGCAGCCACTTCAGGGCCCAGCACTTCCACAGATGCTCATGGGGAAGCAGTAAAGGGGTCCTCAGGGTCTTGGTGTTTAAGGAACTCTGTCTGGCACCCCAGCCAACCTCACAGGAAGCAGAAAAAGAAGGAACAAAAGTAGAGTCTGTGGAGAACTGGCTCCCATGGGGACCCACTGGGCATTTCTAAACTAAGGCCTGCTTACCGTTGCCCTGTTCCTGGCTGAGCTAGGGTACTTCTCATCAGGCAAAAGGAGGAAGAGAGGAAGCCAGGAACTGGGGGGTTGTGTGGTGGTTGCCGTGGAAGCTCATCAGCAGAACTGGCACCAGTAAGGTGAAGGCTGTGGGCCAGGGGCCAGGTAGACCTGGGGCCCTCCACCCCAGCCACTCATCTTGGAGGTTAACGCCCAACCCCAGAGGCCTGACAAGGTTGTTCTAGAAGCAGACACATGGGCTCCTCTGATTGTCCTACAGGGCTTATACCATGGTTGTCTCAGTGAAAGGTATTCAAATCTGAGCTTTTTCTTTTGCTAGAGGTAGAACCTGGATCCAGTACCTGTCTCTGGATCAACGTGGCTGGCATTTATTAAGAACTGACTGGAAGTGGGCCTCCCTGGTGGCGCAGCGGTTGAGCGCTGTGCTGTGGAGCTGTTGGCAGTGCACGATGTGAGTTCGACGCTCAGCCTGGGAGATTCCCACATGGTGCGGCAGACCTCTCCTGCCTCGCCCGCTGCTCCCCTCAGCAGTGTATTTCTGATCTGCCTGTTCTGCTCCCCACTCTGTGTCTAGTGAACCCTCTCGCTGCCCCATGCCTCTGGCCTGTATCTCAGCTTGTATGCATAAATAAATAAATCTTAAAAAAAAAAAGAACTGACTGGAAGTAAGGTCCAGACTGGGTGGGGCTTAAAAGAGGTGGGAGAACATTGTCAGTCCTCAAGAGTGATCACAATCAGGCCTAAGTGGGAGCCACGGGAAGACATGGGTCCCATAGACTGGGAGATATATTTGCCAGAGGTGAAAGTGCAATGGGGTTGGGGTACCGTGGGGAAGCCTCATACACAGAGGCAGTGGGGTTTGATTTAGGATCTAGGAGACATCGGATTTCTACAAGTGGGAAAGATGGGGAAGACAGACTGAGTGGAGTGACTGCAAAGGTAAAGGGAGGGAGAGTTAGGGGGAAAAGCAATCTGGAAGGACGAGTGCACACAGCCCCCATCCTCCCCGCAGAGGCCCAGGGAGTCTGTTTCACTGAGGGAAGGCTAGACCACCGCTTCTCAAACTCTCTGTGCAGAAGGAGCATTTTTGTTTTGTTTGTTTTCCAATCCACCAGTCACATGGTCCTAACTGAGCACAACTGGCTCGCAGTTGGCACTGCGCAGCACTCACCACCACACTGACAACACCCACACAGTTTGGCCAACCACATGCTTAGCAGTCACAGCAAGTTCAAAATTGTTCTAAGTTTCTAAATGTTTACTCTCAGTTTCTTATCTCATCACTGACGAGTGACAACTCCTGGACTTGGATCCACATACCACTCTGAATAGTACCGGGCTAGAAAGAGCTCAGGGAGACGAAGCGCAAACCAAGACAGGCTCACAGGAGGTTTTACTTGGGATCTCATCTCTGCCTTTTCATCTCCTTTGGGAAGTCCTGTGGTTGCCCAGAAGCTGCTGTTAGTAGGGCATGATGGATGTAACCAAGGACATTAAAAACACACACTAACCAGCAGAGCAGGACCCCACGGTCAGAATGGTTGTGTGGCTGGTGGGTGCTGCTGGCTCTCTCCAGAGTGGTAGCTAACGTGCAATAATCCCTATTATAGATGAACCCGTCTTTGCAGGTAGGATGTGTTTGAACCCTCCCATCAACCCTATCATCTCCATTTCAGATGAGGAAATGAGGCAGAGAGAGGCAACACCCTGTCTAAGGAAGTGCCAGATGTTGCTGGAATCATAGGAAAACCTCTGTCCTCCACCTACCTCTGCCTGTGGCCACATCTGGTAGTGATGGACTCTGAAGGTCTAGTCCAGACCCCTCTGTGGACTTCCTGTGTGACCCTAGGTAAACTGTATCCCTTCTCGGGACCTCAGTTTCCCCACTAGAAAGAAGACAGCACTAGATCATCCCTAATTCTCCTTTCATCTCAGACATACTGAGCTCTCCGAAGCACCTTGAACTATTAGAGGTAAAGACTCAGATGTAGAAAATAGTGAACCCCAAGGAGGAAGCAAAGTGTTCAGTCTCAGAGCTCCTGTGTGTGCTCTGCATTTTTGTTCATAGATGCTCATTGAAATATAGGCATAAATAGAATTTCCAAGTCAAACACAATACATACACATCTGCCTCCCTTTCTACAACTATTCTTCCATATATAATTATATGGAATTATATTCCTTATATTTATATATTATATTATATTCCTTTATATTTATATTTATATATATAAATTATAATTTATATAATTATATTCCTTATAATTAACTTGCCATTTGGAATAGTCTGCTTATCTGTAGAATACCTTTGACCTTCCAAAGCACTTCTGTGCTTATAGATCACCAAAGCGAAGACTGGCATTCCTATTGCTCAGATGGATGGACTGAGGCCCAGAAAAGGAGGCAGCTTACTCAGGACCATGGGTCTCTAACAGGAGGGTCACAACTCCAAGTTTTTAGGCTCTGATCCTACCCGCCATTCTCCAGGGCACTACTTCCCCAGTGTGGGGCCGGGGGTGGGGAAGGTCACTTAACATAACATCCACCAATCAGCAGGAAGCCCTAACTCTTTGGAGTCTCCTGCTCAACTCTGTCTTGCTATTTGCAGCATTTGTGTCATAATCCATTTGTCCCTGAGCAGACAGGAACTCTGAGAGCAGCTCCTTGCTAGGCCTGCCAGTCAGAGGACACCCTATCCACCACTGCTGGACAACAACCTCTGGTTCCCTGGAGAGAGGGGGCCCCAGGGCAAGTGACAAATGGCCTTCTCTTCTATTGAGAGTTATTATCAGAGGATGGGGACCAGCTGCTCCTGGTACCTGCTCAGGATGAAGCCAAGGAAAGAAACTTCCATTGCAGCAGGAGAGGTCTGGAAAGCTGGTCATTTGTTCATTCCCTATATGAAAATATTGGGGTGCCTACTAGGTGCCTGGTACTGGGGTCCAATGGGGAGTCTTAAGCATCCTGGTATCTTCCTGGAGCTAACAGTTCAGCAGATTAGAAAGAACAAGCACATAAAGGACTTGTTTGCCTTTTCTCAAAGGGTACTCCCTCAGAGCCTACTTGGGGCTCCTTTTCTAAGTTCTCTCCCTATCCCCCAGCCTAATTTTTTCTCTATAGAACTTCTTAAATTATGTGATCACTTTATTTTCATCTTTTGGTTTATTGTAGGAGACTCCTTCTAGATGTCAGCTGGATGAGGGTGGAGGCTTTGTTTTATTCCCTGATGGATTCCTAGCACCTAGAGGAAAGTCTGGCATAGAGTAAATGCTCAATAAATATTCGTTAAATATGGGAACAAATGAAGCTAATGTAAAATTAAAAGTTGTAGTAAGAATGTTAAGGTGCAGACAGCTTGATAGAAACTATGAGGGGCTTCCTTTCAAGTAGTAGGTTAAGGAAGGCCTCTCTGGGGAGGTGACAGTTACACTGAGAGCTGAAGGTTGAGAAGGAGGCAGGAGCCTTCCAGGTAGAAGTCAGTACATAGACCACTTTCCTGAGGTGGGGAAAGGCTTGATAGGATCATGGAAGGAGGAGTTGGGTAGCATAGCCAGAACACTGCATGAGAAAACGAGAGAGAGATGGCTCCAGAGGAAGGAGATGGGCCAGATCACATGTGGCCACACAAGGAGCTGGGATTTGATTTTAGAGCAATGGGAAGCTCTTACAGGGTTCTGTTGTGACTTGAAAGGACTGAAGCAGAACTCCCCTGTGGGCAGGACTTGTAGCCCTGGAGCATGGGCCAGAACCTCCTGGCTTAGGAGGAGTCAGAAAGAGAGTGTGTGTGTGCCCTTCCACTCCTCAGATTTGCACACAGAAGTGCCCAGTGCCAGTGAGATGCCCTCCTTGCTCCCGATGCCAGGAAAGAGGGAGCTGGGGAGCAGGGGGTGAGAATCAGTTGGAACAACTCAGAGTTGGCATTCAGATGATTCAGAAAATGTGCTGACAGTCATACACAAGCTGAGATCTCGTAAGTTACAGAGCCCCCTCTAGAAGTGGCAGAAGCCCGGCTAAATATAGTTTCCCTTATTGTTATTTATGTCTCTGGGTGCTAAGTAGTGACGCCCGAAAGCTGTCTCACCCATTACTAAATGTAGGTGCTGCATTTGCCAGAAGTTAGAACAGTGAGCATGCCAGGCTCAGTGATGGTGGGACTCATGCACAGCTAAGCAATGTGAGAGGCTTGGGGGTGCAGGAAAGGCCAGGGCAGCTCCAGGAGCTGACTGCCCAGCTACCTGGAGAGGAAGAGCACACGAGCAAATGGGATGGGGTTAATGACCCTTAGAATTTCTGATGATCACAGGTGTGGTCCACAGCAGGCAGTGGCAAGCAGCTTTATTAAGCAACACATCCATATTTTATGCTCCTGGAATGTCCCTTGAGCTTTTAGGGGCCCAGGACTTCAGAGGAAATCTAATGAGCTTAATGTAGCAAAAGTGGCTCTTCTTTCTCTCTGAAGGGGCTTAGCCTCTTCCAAAGCTGCTATCCTTGCCCACCATGTGTATGTGGGGGAATCATACTCCTTAACGGTCCTGCAGATGCCACACAAAGAAGGGGCTTCCCCATTTCCTAAAGCCCCCCCCCCATCCATTAATGCTCAGATTAAATTCCTCCTTTTTATAGACACTTTCAGGAAACTTCTCCCTACCTCATCCTAAATTCTTGTGCTTAATACTGTCTTTCAACTTGTATTGAAGTAGATGCTTACCCATCAGGCATGGGAATCACACAGACCTGAGTTTGAATCCCATCTCTGCCTCTTACCACCTTGGGCAAGCAACTTGACTGCTGGAGGCTTAATTTTCCTGTCTCACCCATAGAATTCTTCCAGGCCTTTCAACACTATCAATGAACCATTCAAGAAAGTGTGGAAATAAATAAACAAGCAAGGTCATTGACCAAAGCATCATGCCAGTGCAAGGGTAAGCCCATTAGGTAGCTTGAATTATGAACTGGATGAATCCCATCATTACCATAATGACCTGGCTGTAGGTCCTTCCAGGGTATTATGTGGTTTAGGCTTCCCCAGAAGCAGACTCTGAAGGAAGGGGAGAAAGGGCAACTGGGGTTAATCCACCCAGACAAGAACAGGAGACAAGAACAGTGTGCAATCAAGAGTTTTCCTAGTCAAGGAGCAACGAGGCTAGGATATTTACCCTTCAGCCCCCTGGCTGAAGGCTGCTGAGGTGGCCATTTGCTTGCTGTGCATTGTGCCCTTGGCAGAGGCAGGTGTTTGCTGCAGGCAACCTTGCGTGTGCAGGGGCAAGTACTGCACAGTCTGGGAACCAAGAGCCTCTACTGCAGGAACCACATCTGCTTTATTCTCCACTGTATATATAGCACCTAACATGATGTCTGATATGTATTCAGCACTCAACATTGATGTTTGCTGATTCAATGAATGATTCATGAACAAACTTGATATAAGAAATGGTTAGAGGAGCTAGGGATAAAAATATGTGCTGAGGTCTTCACAACCTGGGGTGGAGATGAGGGTGGCACAATGACACTTGAAAAAAAAACAAGGGAGAAGGTACACTAGAAGTCAAGGAGCTAATGCCCAGGGAGGGGGATGGCACACTGTGACATTGAAGGATGCAGAAGGGGAGCAGCCCCTGGGGAGGAGGTGGAACGTGCTTGTCCTGCAGGAAGAATGGATTTAGGCATAAGGGAGAGAGGTGGGAGAAGGCTTGAGAGAACAGCATAAGCAAAGCCCAGAGGCAGGAATATCATCACAGATGTGCAGAGAGGCCAGGGGTAGGAGAGTCTGGGTGGAGTGTCTCCAAGTTCTCTGTGTCTGGGTGAGAAATGGACTAGTGATGAAAATCTGGCTACAGAGAGCTCACACAAAAAGGGAACTGAGGCACATCTAGGAAGAGTAAGACTGGAGAGTATACCCAAAGGACACAAAAACATTAATCCAAAAGGTCACATGCACACCTATGTTTATTGCAGCACAACCCAAATGCCCAAAAATGTGGCACATATATACAATGGAGTACTATTCAGCAATCAAAAAAGATAAGCTAATGCAATTCTCAGCCACATGGATGGAGCTAGAAGGGATCATGCTCAGCGAAATAAGCCAAAAGGAAAAAGAAAAATATCGAATGGTATCACTTATAGGAGGAATATAAGAGAGTCAAATGAGAAATCAGAAGGAGAAAATAGCACACAAAACAAAAACAAAAGCAAAAACTAGCAGGCAGCCACAAATAGGAGACATTCTACAGGGGAGAGGAAGGAAGAGGGACCAAAATAGGGGAGAAAAGAGCACAAGGGACTATGGTGATGGTTCACACGTGAATTGGTGGTGGGAAACCTACGGGGATACACAATAATATAAAGAATATAAATTAAATTTAAAAAAAAGAAAAAAAAAGAAATTGTTAGAAGAGCCCTTATAGATGGAAAAAAAAAAAAAAAAGACTGGAGAGCAGCCTCCAGGCAGTGTATGTGAGTGATTCTGTGTAGAGAGGCCCTTTGGGACTGCAGGGAGGGCTGGAGTCCTTGAACCTACTCACATGAGCCGCACCATAGAAGTTTCTCTGGGCCTGCTCTTTGCTGTGCACCAACTGAACATTCGTACCTAGTAGCCCTGACTAACTGGTGCAAGAGAGGAGAGAGGAACGACTGGGACTCTGTCAGACCTCATGCCCCAGCTCTCAGAGCCTGGTCAAGAATCTGATTGGCAGGTGGTCCTTGTTCTATAGCTCAGTCTCACGCTGGGAGGGCAGGAGGCTTACCAGTTGTGCCCCTGATGACTCTCCTCTCTCTACCAGTCTTATTTCCATGTGCTTTTTTCTGCGTCTCTCCCCACTCTCACCACCTTTTCCTTCTATCATCTTTCTCATCTCCCTCTCCTCAATGGGTAGGGGTTCGGGCGGGAGGACAAGGTAAAGCTGATGCTCCGGATGTGCTGGGAGATGCGTGGAAGAATGGTAGGGATGCTGTCTGAACTGGATGTTTGAAACAAAGGGGATCCCAGTGGGCCTTCCCAGTGTGTGTGGTTTCTTTTTTCCTTTTAAAGCATTTCACCTTCAAAAGAAGCCAGGCCCAAGTGAAAGGAGCAGAATAAACTCAGGCGCACAATCAAAATGCCTTTAAACCTGGGCTGAGAGCTCTGTGGTCTTCTATCGTGGGTCAGGGACTGGGGAGGGACAGGGGAACCCTTGATGCCTAACTGGCAGCTAATTGAATATTGGGAGGGAGGAGAGGACAGGGGCTGAAAGCAAGTTGTTTGGAATTGAGTGCGCACGGCTCTTTTCAACTCAGTGTAAAAGCAGTTTTATTACTGGTTTTCTTGCCTGCATCGAGGCGGTGGGGAGACAGGCTTCTGTTGCTTAATGAGCTCATGGTTCAAACTGTCTCCAGCTAGGGAGCTCGTGTAGGATTTCAAGGCAAAGTTAACACTGCAGTTAGTTCTAGCTGGCTACCTGTCATCACTCAGGCTTGGACGACAGAAAGATCTTATTAAAATGAGCAAACAGGAGGCCAGCTTCTCAGCAGAGCTCTCCAGGAGGGGATGGGGTCTGGTCACTCACAAAGCCCATGAGTGCCCCAGACAAGTTTTTCCTTCATGGTTTGATATAGGTCAAGATGAACTTGGAAAGGGCTACTAGTGGAAAGGTACCTGGCCTGGACCTGACTTTGAAGCTGGGCATGAGGCATAAGAATTGAGAGCAGAGTATGGAGGCCAACAGACCTGGGTTCAAGTTGTGGTTCTGTTGGGTAACCTTGGACAAGTTACTAAAGCTCTGTGCCTATTTCCCCATCTGTAAAATGAAAATAACAGCATCTATCTGGTAGGGTGGCTGTAATAATTAAATGTGATTACACAGCGCCAAGCACATGACAATAAATGGGCAATAAATTGCAGCAGTTATGATTATGAAGAACTGGAGCTGAGCAGCCTATTTGCAGACCTCAGGAATTAAGAATCTCACAGATGACTTCATAGAAGGTGAAGAGAAGGACTTAAGTTCAAAGTATTAGATATGCGATGCCTTAACAATCACAGAGTCCATTTCTCCCCTTTTGCTCGTTTAGAAACAGGGGCCTGGAAAGGAAAAGTGACTAGTTCAAGGTCACACTATGAACCAGGGGCAATGTTGCCTCTTTTAGCAGATGAGAAACCAAGACCTGGAGGGATGACTTGACTTAGGATTGCAGTAGTGTCCTAAGCCCTTCTATGGCCGTTACCTTTAGTTTCATCCCAATCTTTGATATGAGGTGCAACAGGAATTAGTCCCTCCACTTTACAGGGCGGGGGCTGTCCATCTACCCTTTTAGTTTTCCACCTGAAACATCCAGGGAAATCCTAATTGGAAGAATTTCTTGGCTCACCCAGTTTTCCATATGAGGAATTTGAGTCATGGTAAAGATAACAGAATACTAAGGGAAATTAAATGGCCTTGCCTGATGGGGGTCTAGAATGGGACTGAGCAGAGCAGGACTCTGGGTGATGGAGCAGGTGGAAAGTTTTGGCAAAGTGTGAGGCACGTGGAAGCGGGGTCTGTTGGAAACATGGGTGCCTGGAGGGACTGGCCAATGGGGAGACTGGGGCTGTGTGTGGAGGACTTCGCATGCCAGGCCTCCCTGCATCTGGACTTGAGCGTCAAGGCACTGTGGAGCCAGGGCAGGGCTGTATGCAGGGTGATGACCTGATCAGATTGGTCATTTGGAAAGATCACTTGGAAAGTAAGCAAGAAGGAAGTGGGCAAAGAGGCTGGAAGTGAGGCTCTGGTTTGGACACTTATTGCAACCATCTACAGCGACCCAAGCTACTTCCTCTTAGCACTGTTTGGTTTTTTTGGCCGATAACAATAACTCTCAGCCCCTCATACCTTAACCTGGTACAGCTTCTCTTCCCCACCCTCCATTCAATTACTCTCAGGGATAGAAAATTTGTCTTCATGAGATGTGAGAAAAACATGGCAAATAAGAAAAACCTGTGGGTAAATGAAAACCTTTTCAGATGGTACCTGGTGACGTTTGCAAGCATCACAGAATTTTAGAGTGGAAGTGGGCAGTGAAGCAACTCTAAGCGGAAAGGATGGTGTGGTGTCATTCAAATCCACTGGGCTGAGGGGCAGTTTTGCTGCATAAGGAAATGGGGACCTTCTGGGACAGCCTAAAGAGTTTGAAGGCTCAGTGTCAGGGTCACATGCTAGTCCTGGCTTTGCTACTAACCTGTTCACAGAGCAGAGAGCATCTGAGTTCAAGTGCAACTGACCACTGACTAGTTGTGTGGCCTTGGGAAAGTCACTTCACTTTTACAGCCCTTGGTTTTCTCTGATGAAAAAAGGTATGTCAAAATCTACCCACCAGGATGGTTAGAAGAGTGAAGTGAAACCTTAGATGACAAAGAACTTGCTAACCTGTAATGGTCCATGATTGGTTTCTCTCTGAGTCTTGGTATTCATCATCTGCAAAATGGAGATGATATGTTGAATAAGGATAAGGAGAATAACCACACACTCACATCCATTTTGGGTGGGGTGGCAGGATGGGGTAGAGCAGAGATGCAGACTGTCAAGAGGCTCCCAGGTCAAGAGACTGGGGTTCACTCTTCAACTGCATCACTGAGGCAGCTCTGCCTCAATATCCACAACACTAAAATGAAGCTCGGGCTTGGTCCCTTCTAGCTAAATGTCCTACAGCACAAGCACTGAGGTTCTCCACAGTTGAGTCCTCTGAGCGCACAGAGCTGATGCAATGCTGACCTAGAGCTCTCTGAGGGGGATGAGGTGGGGCCCAGCCAACAAGTTTTATTTCCGTTTCATCTCTGATTGGAAGGGCCAAGAATGAAGGGCCTGAGAGGAAATAGCCATTTCTCTTTGTCCCCTTCTTCGCCATATGTGGGTAAACTCCAAAGCAGGCATGACTTATAAATGGTGGTTCCATCTCAAGACAGAGACTCTGAGCTGTGAATTCAAAATCTTGGTGTTCTGCTGAGCTCCCTGGCTCCGGCCTGGCTTTCTTCCTGCTGCTGGCATTCTTGACAGGAAAATTAATTACTGTTGTCATTCTGCTTTTTGTTCCAGTCTGTAACTCAGGAATAAGATATCTGAATGACATTAAATAACCTGTATATTAACGCCTTTTCTAAAGGCCAGTGCAGTAAGCACAGAGAGGTGGGCCCCAGAGCTGGAACAGAGCCGAGGACAACTCCCCACTGGCAGCCTGTCCCATCTCCAAGAAATGGAAGCCTGTGAATGTGGACACACAATGGGAGAGGGAGCCCCATGTTTTCCCTGGGAAGCAGTTCAACTCCAGCCTGCTGCTTCAGCCTTGCAGCAAACACAATCTCCTCATTCTCCCGCACTTCAGGGGGTGCTCCTCACCACATTCTTTCTGTTATCCTGGTATGAATTCTTCCTCTCCTGCCCCAGTGCCATTAGGAAGACAATTCAGTTCTGAGTCACTGTTGGCCTGCCTGAGTGAGACACTGCTGAGGGGTCCATGGTGCCAGCACTGAGTGAGCCAACTTAGGAAGGCTCATGGGTCAGCACAGGTGAGTCACCAGGCACTTCTGCCAGATATCTCCTCACACTGATGACAAAGTTAACATGTGTCATTGTTAGCATGAAGCTTATGCAAAGTTTAGCCTCAAATAATAGCCACACTAATACTTGTGAGAACTTTAGGAATATAAAGCTTCACACACACAAACTTGTCCACATGTGCACATGATCACTACCCTTTCCATTTCCACTCCCACCCCCTCCCCTTCCAGGGAGGTTTAACTCCCTTTTATAGAGGAAGATGCTCTATACAGTGATTTGCCCAAGGTAAGAGTCACAGGGTCTATACACCAGGCCCCTGGACTCCCAGTCTAGTGCTCTTTCCACTACATCATCCTACCTCTATCCAACACTATATTCTGTTCTAGAATCCACAAAATAGCAAAACTTGAGTTCCTGTCCCAGCCTGGCCTGCCAGGTCAGGTGAGCTAGGTCACTGGTGACAAGGACAGCAACATAACCTGAAGTTTATATAAGCTTTTCGCTCTTATGTTCTGGGAGAAAATTCCTGGTTCTTTGGATTCTGTCTACTTATGGTCTTAATTACTTGTATGTACGAGATGGTGCAATCTGTGCCTGGGGACTCTTTGAATTGCAGATTAATATTCAACTAGCTGGAACAATCTTCAGAAGGAGGCTTGTGGTAATTAAGTTGGTTAGAGAACACTTCAAACTAACTTTTTTATGGCATACAAGTGCTGTAAATTATGGGTAGAGGGAAGACCAGTCCCCTTCATGTTACTTATAGGGAGTAACAGGGGGCCATGCACCTCTGAAAAGAGTGGGTGCCCTTGGGGAGCTCCATCTGGTGGCCTGCAGATTGTGGGGGTGGGATAAAAAGGGGCAAAGGAGAGGGAGAAGGCGTGAATTGGACTGGTTCTGTCAGACAGGTTTAAATTTGTGACTCAAGACCCAGTGACTTTGTCTTGGGAGAAGGGATGTCTTGGGTGGAAGAAAGTGATAGTGTGGTGTTTTAAATGCAGAGACCAAGGTCGCTGAGCAGAATCTAGTGAGTGAAATTGCTGGGTCATACCTGGTCTTCTAAACAAAAGTGAGAGAAAAGGAGCCTTGAAAGACTTTTTCCAAAGCTGCAGGGATTTTAAAAAACAACTTTGGGTCTGTGAAAAACAACCTGTATGTTTTAGACCAGGTGCTCTTACTGTGGTGCTGTGCATGACAAGCCAACATAACACAATAGGGTGTGAGGTTTGTCACAAGTGATTTGCTACTAATGTAGTAAAAAGCTGGTGAATAATTTATTTTTCACATTAAATAACAGAAGTGTCAAGGTTGCAAGTGAATGACAACTTCCCTCTGTATTACTTGCCAATTCTTAGATGTTTCTTAAATGTGGGGGGGCAGGGGGGTTGAATTTCACCACTAGGAGCCACTTATAACACCCAGTTAACCTCTCTCGGCCCCAGCCCACGTGAACAGCATATGTTACTGATTCTCAGCAGATTAAAAATTGAGCGAGCTGCTCCCAAAGATGTGGTCAGATGGTCTGCTCCTGACAGGTGAAGAGCCATGGGGTAGGGCAGAAGGGCAGGACAGGAGGTGGAGGGAGAGCCCCCCCAACTTAAGTGCTGGAATGCCCAAGGCTGTGGGCATGACATGGGTATGCTTAAAGGGACCTAGCAGGAGCAGGACAGGTGGTGACTGTCCCACTGCCAGAAATATTCCCCTATCTGTTCCTCTCATGGCTTTAGCCTTTGCACCCTGTTTTCGGGGGTGCTTTGATGAGATGTGGCCAACATAAGATTTCAGAGGACCCTGAAGGAGCAACAAGGGGGGACGGGGCTGAGGAGGAAGGTGGCATGGCTGGAGGGGGCGGGCAAGTAGAATCCTGACCAGGGAGGGAGGGGGCCTGGTTCCCTTCCTGCATATGCCACTGCCCAGCTGTGGGACTGGGACCAAATCACTTCAGACCTCAGTTTCCTCATCTGTAAAAATGACATTTGGAGAAGAAAAAGGCAAAATATGGGA